>JAHRHZ010000105.1:2653249-2670069 GCA_024137785.1 Ginglymostoma cirratum
GGAGGAAGACAGCGGGCCAGGCAGCATCAGAGGAGCAGGAAAGCTGATGTTCGGGTCGGGACTCTTCTTCAGAATTTCTGAAGAAGGGTCCTGACCCAAAACGTCAGCTTTCCTGCTCCCTTGATGCTGCCTGGCCTGCTGTGTTCATCCAGCTCTATACCTTGTTATCTGTTGCACCAGATTACTGTCTGCGTCAAGTTTTTTTGTTTTCTGTCCCAATGTTTTGAAATGTGCTTCATCTTCTTGAGTTCACACACAAGTTTTCATTCCTTCTTATTTAATCACTGGTGAAATTTTAAGCAGGGTGCCATGAGGTCTATTCTGCACCAAGGGAATCCCCAATCAGGGGCACGAGCATAACAGAGGTCCAGGGCATTGAGTGAGTGACAGAGACATTAATTAGCTCTTGACACAAAAGTAAAATACCGCAATTGCTGAGTTCTTCCATAGCTAAGAACAAAGTAGGCAATAATGGGATATTATGCAGAGATGAGTAAGATTGAAAATAAAGGAAGAGGCATACATGAAGTATATTGGCAATCAAGGAGAGCATTATAAATGGGAATTCAAAGAGGCGGAGAAAGATGGCAAAATAATTGGAAAACTAAAAAGGGATTACACATGTAATTATTCCTTTGATATGTTCTTTAGTAAAGTATTCCAAAGATACATAGATAACCAAAGGGAAATTAAGACAGCCAGCATATGGCTAGAGTACAGAATAGTATTGACTAGGGATCAGTTGGTTTGGTTGTTTGATTTATTGTGTCGTGTATCGAAATACAGTGAAAAGCTTTCTTTACGAGTGGTACAAGCAGATCATAATAAGCAAAGGATGTACAGATCAAAAAGACTTATACAGAGGCGTAAAGGCTACATTGCATTAGTTGAGATCAACATTAGCAAGATCAATGATATCACAGTGTGGAGCTGGAGGAACACAGCAGGCCAGGCAGCATCAGAGGAGCCGGAAAGTTGACGTTTTGGGTCAGGACCCTTCTTCATAAATGGGGGAGGGGGGAGGGAGCTCAGAAATAACTAGAGAGAGGAGGGGTGGGGCTGGGGCAGGTAGGTGGGATGGTGATAGGTGAGTGCAGGTAGGGAGTGGTGGGGATCGGTCAGTGAGGTGGGAGGAGCAGATAGGTGGGTGAGAAGATGGACAGGTTGTGTCAGGTCAAGGAGGCCGGGATGAGAGGGAGGGTTGGTCATGGGATGAGGCTGGGGGTGGGGAGATTTTAAAACTGGTGAAATCCACATTGAAACCATTGGGCTGTAGGCTCCTGCGGCAGAATATGAAGTGTTGCTCCTCTAGTTTCCGGGTGGTGTCATTGTGACACTGGAGGAGGCCCAGGATGGACATGTCACCCAGGGAGTGGGAGGGTGAATTGAAATGGTTTGCGACTGGAAGGTGGTGTTTTTAATGCGTACAGAGCGCAGATGCTCTATAGAACAGTCTCTGATTCTCCGCTGAGTCTCACCGATGTAAAGGAGGCCACATCGGGAGCAGGGGATGCAGTAGACCAAGTTGATGGATGTTCAGGTGAACCTCTGTCTGATGTGAAAGATTTTTTTGGTTCCTTGGATGGAGGTGAGGGGGGAGGTGCAGGGACAGGTGTAACACTCCCTGCGGTTGCAGGGAAAGGTGCCGGGGGTGGTGGGGCTAGTGGGGAGTGTGGACCGTATGAGGGAGTCGTGGGAAGAGCGGTCCCTATGGAAGGCAGATGGGGTGGGGAGGGAAATATATATTTGGGTGTGGGGTCAGATTGCAGGTGGTGGAATTGGCGGAGAATGATATGTTGAATCTGGAGGTTAGTGGGGTGATATTGTAAGGACAAGGGGGATTCTGTCTTTAGTTTTTATTCTGGGAAGGGGATGTGAGGCCGGAGGTGCGGGAAACGCAAGAGATGTGGCTGAGGGCTTTTTCGACCACCAAAGGGGGGAAGTTGCGGTCCTTGAAATAAGGGGACATCTGGGATGTTCGGGAGTGGAATGCCTCATCTTGGGAGCAGACGCGGTGGAGGTGGAGGAATTGGGAGTAAGGGACCGCATTCTTGCAGGAAGGTGGGTGAGAGGAGGTGTAGTCTAGGTAGCTGTGGGAGTCAGTGGGCTTGAAATAGATGTCGGTTTCGAGGTGGTCACCAGAGATGGAGACAGAGAGGTCCAGGAAGGGGAGGGAGGTATCAGAGAGGGTCCAGATGAATCTGAGGTTGGGGTGAAAGGTGTTAGTAAAGTTGATGAACTGTTCAAGCTCCTCATGGGAACATGAGGCAGCACTGATACAGTGATCGATGGAGCGGAGGAAGAGGTGGGGTTTAGGGCCAGTGTAGGAGCGGAAGAGGGAGTGTTCCACGTATCCTACGAAGAGGCAGGCATAGCTTGGGCCCATGCGGGTGCCCAAGGTTACCCCTTTTGTCTGTACAAAGTGGGAGGAGTTGAAGGAGAAGTTGTTAAGGGTAAGGACGCGTTTGGTTAAGCGGATGAGGGTGTTGGTGGAGAGGGACTGGTTGTGCTTTTAGGCCATCTCATGGAGGATACAAGTATCTCAGGACTGGATGTCCATAGTGAAGATGAGGTGTTGGGGGCCAGGGAATTGGAAGTCTTGGAGAAGGTGGAGGACATGGGTGGTGTCGCAAACGTAGGTGGGGAGTTCCTGGACCGGGGGAAAGAAACAGAGTCAAGGGAAGCGGAGATAAGTTCAGTGGGGCAGGAGCAGGCAGAGACAATGGGTCGGCCGGGACAGTCGGGTTTATGGATTTTGGGGAGGAGATAGAAGCGGGCAGTGTGGAGTTGGGGAACGATTATGTTGGAGGTTGTGGGTGGGAGGTCACCTGAGGTGATGAGGTTATGAATGGTTTGAGAGATGATGGTGTGGTGGTCGGGGTGGGGTCATGATTAAGGGGGTGGTAGGAGGAGGTGTTCAGAGAGTTGGCTGGGAAGAATCTATTTGTGAACCTGCTTGTGCATGTGTTCAGGCTTCTGTATTTTCTGCCTAATGGAAGAGGTTATAGGAGATTATTACCAGGGTGTGATGGGTCTTTGATAATGTTGGCCGCCTTTCCATGATAGCGAGCCATGTAAGTAGAGTCCATGGATGGAAGGTTGGCTTCTGTGATGGTCTGGGCTGTGCACACCACCTTCTGTAGTTTCTTATAGTCCTGGGCAGAGCAGTTGCCGCACCAGGCCGTTGTGCACTGGGACAGTATGTTTTCAATGGTGCATCTGTAGAAGTTGGTGAGGGTCATTATGGACATGGCAAATTTCCCGAGCAGCCTGAGGAAGAAGAGCGGTTGTTGTGTCTTCTTGACTGTCGCATTTATGTGGGAAATTCAGGACAGGTCCTCAGTTATCGTCACTCCGAGGAACATGATGCTCTGCACTCTCTCAGTCTCAGTTCCATTGATGTAGATGGGGGCGTGTTCTCTTCCTTTCTTTCTGAAGTCGATGATCAGATCTTTAGTTTTGCCAACGGTGAGAAACAGATTGTTTTTGTTGCACCACGTCACTGAGCCCTCTATCTCCTGTCTGTAGTTTGACTCGTTGTTAGATATCCGTCCCACTACGGTGATGTCATCAGCGAACTTGCAGATGGCGTTCGTTTGAAATTTGGCAACATAGTTATAGGTGCACAGGGAGTACAGTAGGGGTTGAGGATGCATCCCTGGGAGGGCTCCAGTGTTGAGTGTTACTGTGGAGGAGGTGCAGTTACCTATCCTCACTGATTGTGGTCTGTGGGTCAGGAAGGTGAGGATCCAGTTGCAGAGGGCGGAGTCGAGACCAAGGTCACACAGTTTTGAGATCAGTCTGGAGGGGATAATGGTGTTGAAGGTGGAGCTGTAATTGATGAGCAGGAGTCTGGCATAGGTGTCCTCGTCCAGATGTTCCAGGGATGAGTGCAGAGCTAGGGATATTGCATCCTCTGTGGACCTGTTACATCAGTCGGCAAACTGTAGGGGATTGCAATGCAGAGTAATGCCAACAGCATGAGTTCAATTCCCATAATGGCTGAGGTTACCATGAAGGATTCTCATCCCTCACCTGAGGTGTGATGACCCTCAGGTTAAACCACCCTACAGTCTGGTAGTTCTATGGCAGCTTTACATCTCCCTTATTGAATAGCAGACATGATGTTAGAAGGATTTATATAGAGTATCACAATATATAAGACAGATAGGAGAGAGATAATTAATAAATTGGAGAAATAAAGATTAAATCATTTAAACCTGGCAAACGGAAATCTGTTGAAATTGAAGATGACATCAGATAGTGGAAGATGTGACGACAACATCGATAACAGCAAACTTGCAGTGTGTTTTTGTAAATACAAGATGAATTTTAACAAAGCTGAGTGTGAAGTGGTCCAATTTAAACGAATGAACAACGTGATTAATGATTGCTCGGAAAATAGAAGTCTAAATAAGGTAGAGGTATAAAGAGATTGTGGGTCATACAGGCTAATAAATGCGGAATGAGGAAATGCCAAGCACTGGTGTTCATTTCCAGCAGAATAAAATGTAAAGAAGATGATTCCTCTTGCAAGGGAGCCATAATTTGGTGATCATAAATGTAGGGTTTCTTGATAAATCTAAGGAGGCGTTCATGAAAAATTTCTTATGATATAGAGAAATAATTATTTCTGTTGGTTGGAGAATCTAGGACATGGCCAAGTCTCAGTTTATGCATGCTGTATAAATTAGGGCCAGACTTTATTTTGTGAAAGTTATGAACATTTCCAGAAACCATGAGCAGTAAAAGTTTGGAACTTTCTTGCTCAAATGGCAATTGGTGTAAGATTAATTGTTTGTTTTAAATTTAAGACTATTAATATTTGTTAGCCAAAGGTAGTGAGGGATACTGGGCAAAGGTGAGTGTTTGGAGTTCAGTTGTAGATCAGTCAGAATCTCTTTGAATGACAGAACAGGTTCAAGCGGCTGAACAATCTCTTCCTGTTCCTATGCTCTTTACTCAGAGTCACGGGAATATGGAGCTCCCCACACAGAGCAGTGGAAACAAATGGTGGGGATAAATTATTCCAGATACTAACTCAGTATGTAATGGGGAAGAAAGAGAAAGATACTTTGACAGACTGAAATGAAGTAGAGGGAGAGAAGGCATGTGTAGAGCATTCATCTACCTCCTGAAAACCATAACTACAAGAAAAGGCATATCAATTACATGGAGCTGAAAGATTGAGTGTTGATTAAAAAGGAGAAATTCAGTATGTACAAGGGACTTGCAAGCACAATCCAGAATATGATTAGAGAATTTGCAGAAAGGAGTATATGATAAACAATGGGATTGTCAGCTTTTCCTCTCAAAGTCCCAGCTCAGAATGCTGATTCTTGGTGAAATGGTGAATGGGACAAAGTAAACGTTACAATATTGAGTAGAATATTTAGATCTCTTATTTCACACCTACAGTGGCTGAGATCAGCAAGGGTGAAGATATTTCTGAGGGTAGGTTTCTGATATAACCAGCATATAGTGTAGTGAACAGTAACATACAGAATTAAACATTTGCTAGTAAGTCCTCATTTATTCTCCTGCCTTTCGACTCCAATCGGACTACTTTCTGAAACCAGGTTCATATGGACTGCACCTCCTCCATTATTGGTGTCATTCATTGTCCAGTTAGTACCAGGGAAGGACGGAACTGTTTTGATGGGACGGGTTCCACCTAAATCATGCTGGGATCATAATCCTGGCAAATTGCATAATGAGGGCTATTATTAGGCTATAGACTAAACAGTAGTGGGGAGAAATTGCTGGAAAAGCTCAGCAGGTCTGGCAGCATCTGTGGAGAGAAATCAGAGTTAGCGTTTCAGGTCCAGTGACCCTTCCTCAGAAACAGTAGTGGGGAGGCTTCAATTACATGGGAAATTAGAAGATCAAAGTTAAAGGAGAAGGTGAGAGTGCAGGCTAGTGATGAGTCTGACCGTTTCCAGAAAATAATAGGGAGGGATAGAAGATGTGACCATCATATTACAGAGAGGAACCATACAAGAACAGGGAAATTTGACAATAGAACAACCTTAAAGGGAATGCACAAAGCATTCAGAGTAAAATAATGAGTTAACAGCAGAAATAGAAATGATTGGGTATAATTTGGCTGTAATTACTGAGAAGTGATCGCAGGGAGACCACGTTTAGGAATTGAATATCCAAGGGCACTCAATGTTTCAGTAGGATAGGCAGGAAGGAGAAAGAGGTGGTGTAAATCCATCAGTAAAGGAAGAGTTCAATGATGTAGTGAGAAATCATAATTTGCATAGAGAACAAGATGGAGAATCAGTCTGCATAGAAATAAGATATAGCAAGGAAAAGAAATGAGAGTAATCTGTAGGAGTACAAACAGTAGTCACACAGTGGGGCATGGTATAAAACAGAAAATACTAGGGGCTGATACGGAAGGTGCAGCAATAGTCAGGGGTGATTTTAATACGCGTCTAGACTGGATTAATCAAATTTGCAAGGGTAACTTCAAAGGAAAGTTCATTGAATGTACTAGAAATTGTTTCTTAAAGCAATATATTGTGCAACTAACCAGGAAGCAGGCTATTCTGGATTTGGTATTATGTAACATGGTTGGATTAATTAATGACCTCATTGCAAAGGATCCTCTAGGGAAGAGTGATCATAGCATGATGGAATTTCAAATTAATTTGGATGGCAAGAAACTGAAAGGAAGTACTTTAGCCAAATTAGCAGATGACACTAAAATAGGTGGGAAAGTAAGTTGCAATAAGAAATTTATGAATGGATAGGTGAATAGGCCAAAGTTTGGCATATGGAGTTTAATGTGGATAATTGAGAGGTTATCCATTTTGGTTGAGGAATGGAAAGGCAACTTATGATCTAAATGGAGAGAAACTTCAGAGTATCTCGGGGGATCTGGGTGTCTTTGTGCAGGAATCACAGAAAACTGGCATGTAGGTACAGCAGGTAATGAGGAAGGCAAATGGAATTTTAGCATGTATTGCTAAAGGAACAGGGTATAAAAGTAGGGACGTGTTGCTGCAATTTTACATGGCATTAGTAAGACTGCACCAGTTTTGGTACAGAGATAACAAGGTGTGAGGCTGGATGAACACAGCAGGCCAAGCAGCATCATAGGAGCATTGAAGCTTGACGTTTCGGGCCTAAACCCTTCATCAGAAATGGGGGAGGGGAAGAGGGTTCTGAAATAAATAGGGAGAGAGGGGGAGGCGGATAGAGGAGAGGATAGGTGGATATTTCAGAACCCTCTTCCCCTCCCCCATTTCTGATGAAGGGTCTAGGCCCGAAACGTCAAGTTTTCCTGCTCCTATGATGCTGCTTGGCCTGCTGTGTTCATCCAGCCCCATGCTTGTTATCTCGGATTCTCCAGCATCTGCAGTACCTTTTATCTCTGATACCAATTTTGGTGCCCTTTCTTGAGGAGTGGTGTAGTTGTATTAGAGCCAGTTCAGGGGAGTTTTACCGGATTGATTACAGAAATGAGGGGTTTGTCTCATGAAGAGAGATTGAGCAGTTTCAGGAGGTTAGGAGAGCGAGAGGAGATCTAATTAAGGTCTATAAAATGTTAAAGGGGATTGAGAAAGTAAATGTAGACAGGATGTTTCCTTGAGTGGAGCAAATAAAACAAGAGGTCATAGCTTTAGGATAAGGGGTGGCAGATTTAAAACAGAGATGAGGAGAAGTTACTTCTCTCAAAGGGTCATGAATCTGTGGAATTCACTCCCCAGAGTGTGGTGGATGCTGTGAAATTGAGTAAATTTAATGAAGAGAGAAACAGATTTTTAATTAGTAAGAGGTTGAAGGGTGATGAGGATCAAGCAGGAAAGTGGAGTTGAAGCCAAGATGAAATCAGCTAAGATTATATTAAATAGCAGAGCAGGCTCTAGGGGCTGAAAGGCCTATTCCTGCTCCTGGTTCTTATGTTATTGTGTGCTATGGATTCATACACGTCATCAGCTAGAGACTCCATGGCTACTTGTAAGAGTCCCAGAAGCTATTCATTTATCCTGCACTTTCTCTGTGTTTGTGGAGAGAGAAACTCCTTCCTTCCCTTTCCACTCTCTTGTTCTTTGGTATCTTGAACACTTCCGCTTGATCTGGTCTTTGCAATTTCTGTAATAGTAATTTTATTTGAGGGTGACTTACTCAGTTTTAGGAAGGTGAGTGAACTAGACTAAGCAACAGAAGCAAGACAGCTTGGAGATCCTGTGAAGTTGGAATGAAGGTCACACACAGTGCTGCAGAGTGACTAGGGATAGGTGACTGAGGAGGAAATTCCCACAGGATGAACAAAAGGAAAAATCACTTATTGCTCAATCTTGACTTCTTCTGAACTTCCGGTCACAGACATTTTTATTTGTAAGGATCTCTTCCCTAAAGCTCGAGCTAATATAATCCTGTATTGTCTGTGTGAGGGAGATGGTGAATCACAGGTAGAAGGATGAGGGGGGGATATTGGAAGATGCTTCACACCTTGAAGCAGTTCCTCAACAAGAGTCTGCCTCCTTAGAGATGGAGAAGAGAAAATGAGAATAGATGAAATATATGTACTTCAGCCATTGTGTGTAACCTGCTTTATTTATCCCATAGGCTCCCAATCATCGACTGGTCGAGTAATTCCTAGCACTCCCAGTAATAGCCTTGCCAATGGAAATTGGATGGAGCAGGGTGGGTTCATACAGCATGTAGCCAGCACAGACAGCATTAATCACCAAAGCACAGCCTACTGTCTCCAATTCTCATCTGCTTTTTATTGATTTTCCTCTGAGTTTCAGTTTGAAATATTGATGCCATTGTTCCTCACTATCAAACTCACCCACGAGATTTCATTGCTTATTACAATTACTCTTTGCCACATGAGGTCTTGCTATTCTGAAATCTGAGTGCAGGGGCTTCTTGTGTTCATTATGGGCGTTGGGTATTGCTGGTTAGGCCAGCAGTAATTGCCCCTCCATAATTACCCTTAAGAAGGTGGTTGTGAGCTGCCTTCTTGAATTGCTGCATTGTGTAGAGGCATCTCCAATGCTGTTAAGGATTTTGACCTAGGGACACTGAAGGAACCATGACATATTTCCAAGTCAGGATGGTGTGGATGGTAACTTGCAGAGCATGGTGTTCCCATGTATCTCCTGCCCTTGTCCTTTTAGATGGAAGTGGTCATGGGTTTGGAAGGTCTTGTTTAAGGAGGCTTGGTGACTTTCTGCACTACAACTTGTAGATAGTCCACACTGCTGCTACTGAGCATCGGTGAGAAGGGAAATCAATGTTGAATGTTTATGGATGTGGTGCTAATTAAGCAGATGCCCTGACCTGGATGGTGTCAAGCATCTTGAGTTTTGTTGGAGCTGCACCCATCTAGACAAGTAGGGAGTATTCCATCACACTCATGACTAGTGTCCTATTGATGATCAGCAGGTTTTAGGGAGCCAGGAATTGAGTTATTTGCTGCAGAATTCCTAGCCTCCAATCTGCTTTTGTAGGTGCAGTATTTATATGGCTGTCGCTATTCAATAATAAGCCTCAGGATGTTGATAGTGGGGGTTACAGCAATGCTATTGTCATTGAATATTATTGGTGATGGTTAGAGTCTCTCTTGTTTAGTATGGCCATTGCCTGGCATTTTGGTGCTGGCAATGTTATGTATCACTTGTCAGCCGAAATTTGGATATTGTCCAGGTTTTGCTCCATATGTACATAGACCTGCATCTGAGGAGAGGCGAATAGTACTAAACGTTGTGTAATCATTGGTGAACATCCCCACTTCCAACCTTATGATGGAGGGAAGGTCATTGATGAAGCAGCTGAAGATAGTTGAGCCTAGGGTACTACCCTGAGGAACTCCTGCAGAGATGTTCTGGAGCTGAGATGACTGGCTTCCATCAACCACAACAATCTTCCTTTGTGCCAGGAATGACTCCAACCAGTGGAGGGTTTTCTACCTGATTCCCATTAGCTTCAGTTTTGCTAGGGCTCCTTGATGCCACAATCGGTCAAACATGGCCTTGGTGTCAAGGACAGTCACCGTCACCTCATCTCTGGAGTTCAGCTCTTTTGTCCATGTTTAGGTGAAGGCTGTAAGGAGGTCAGAAGCTGGGTGACCCTTGGGGAACCCAAATTGAGTGTTAATGAGTTAGTGCTGAGCAAATACCACTCAATAGCACTTTTGATCTATCAGTTTGCTGATAATTGAAAGTAGACTGATGGGGTAGTAATTGGCTAGGTGGCCTTTGGCCTGCTTTTTGCTACATTTCCAGGTAGATGATTGTGTTGCAATTGTGCCAGAATCGCTTGGTTACAGGCATGAATAACTTCCAGAGCACAAGTCTTCAGTAATATTGTTGAAATGTTGTCATTGCCCATAGACTTTGCAGTATCCAGTATCCTCAGTCTATTCTTGGTATCATGTAAAATGAGACAAATTGCCTCAAGGCTGAGATCTGTGATTCTGGGACTTTGAGTGGAACCTGAGATAGATCATTCACTTGGCACTTCTGGGTGAAGATGGATGTTAATGCTTCAGTCATGCCTTGTGCACTGATGAGCTGGCTCCCCCATCATTGAAGAAGGGGTGATTGTGGACTACTGCTCTTCCAGTTAATTGTTTAATTGTCCACCAGATGTAATTGTCCAAAACGCAGTGACTACACTTCAAAAGTAATTCATGTGAAGGTGCCAGACATGTTTTTGAGAGTCCTGATGAGGTGTTGTTCGATGAGCAGTGGTGAGGTAATAACCAGATCAGCTGCTTTAGCAATCAGTTCTAAGATTCATTAGAAACACAAATTACATATTTGTCAACAAGTTTGGAGGACACAAATAAAGAAAGTCTGTTCAATTGTAGAGGGCTTTGGTGAATACCTAGGAGACTGAGTTTCATGTTGGTGCCTGAATCTAGGGAAGGATATACACAAATTGGAAGTGCTGGAGTGAAGTTTCACTAGATTCATCCCTGGGATGAATGGGTAAAGTGAATTGGGTCTAAATCTCTGGAGTTCAGACGAATGAGAGTTGATCTCATTAAAATCCACACAAGATTCTGAAGGGGATTGGTGATAGATAGCAAGAGCATGTGATATGAGGATAAAATTCTTTACTCAAACAGTTGTGGATCTTTGAAGTTCACTGCCACAGACGATCAGGGACGAGCCCATCATTCAATCTCCTTAAGGCTGAGAGCTATGGTTAGTTTCTTGGGAAGTCAAGGGATATGAGGAATGGGTGGGAAAATGAGTTGAGACCAAGCATTGAAACGTTGACTCCTGCTCTTATCTCCTTCGCAGTTTGTTGAGATATAAATGTCCGAGGAAACTGAGGAGAATTCCCCCACTCTCCTGTGGGATAGAGATCTTTGAAATCCATCCATCATTGAAAGATAGAGCCTCTCAGTGCTGCTTTATTTTTGCGCTCGAATCCCTGGAAGTTTGGCTTGAACTCAGAATCTTCTGACTTCTCTCAACTTACCAGTTGCACTAAGGCTGTCGTTTGGAAATTAGGGATTTTGCCAGTGTGATGAGCAACTTTTCATCCAGTGTATTGTCAAATACACGTGTAAAAAGCAGAATGATGTTTTAATTTAGTTACTTTGAACGATGAAGAAGTGAAATGTAAAATTCATGTAACCTGCTACTTTCCTGCAGTGCATCTTAGCAGATCTGAAACAATGGCTGTGATTCAAAAACTTGAAGTGGTCCAAGAGAGCGACAATGTTCAAGAGGGTAGGGAAAATCTCTTTACACAGCGTTATTAGACCTCAAAGAGGGTGAAGTCAAAGACTGCTGAATCTTTTAATTAAATAGATATTTGAAGCAGGAGTACTTACAGGGCTATTGGGAGAGAGCAGGCCAGGGAAATAAGTTTTGTATTGTTTTGGCAGAGAACCCATTGGAATTTGATGAACATAATGGGCTCTTCTTGTAAACTGGTTTGCATTCCTTCCATTCCTGGATCTTTCCGTCTCACGCTGGCTGGGAAACCGCATAATCTCCTCTGCTATTTCTCACTTCCCTGCCTTTCCCTGCCATCACTTTTTGCACCCCTCTTCATTGAAGGGTCTTCTGCTTCTTCTGTCCACAAGCATCACAATAAAACCGTTGGTTTTCTTGGAGAAGGTCTTTTGTACCTCACTTTAGATGCCTGGGTTCCCAAGACCCATGAATTTCTTAAGACTATAAGACAATAAGAAGAGGAACAGGATTAGGCCAATCATCCCATTGAGCCTGCTCTACTGTTTCACTCATGGCTGATATGTTTCTCAACCCCATTCTCCTGCCTTCTTCCCATAAGCCTTGATCCCTTTACTAATCAAGAACCTATCTATCTGTGTCTTAAATACACCCAATAGCTTGGTCTGCTCGGCAACAATGAGTTACAAACATTTACCACCCTCTGGCTGAAGAAATTCCTCTTCATCTCAGTTCTAAAGCCCTGAGGCGGTGCTCCCGCAACTTAGTCTCTCCTACTTGTGGAAACATTTTCTCTATGTCCATTCTGTGCAGGCCTCTCAGTATTCTGTAAGTTTCGATCAGATCCCCCCTCATCCTTCTAAATTCAATCAAGTACAGACCCAGAGTCCTCAACTGCTCCTCATATGACAAGCCCTTCATCCTCAGGATCATTCTTGTAATCCCTCTGGGTCCCCTCCAGAGGCCAGTACATCCTTCCTTAGGTATGGGGCCCAGAACTGCTCACGGTATTCCAATGCAGTCTGACCAGAGCATTATACAGCCTCAGCAGTACATCCCTGCTCTTGTATCCTAGCCCTTTTGAAATGAATGCTGATGTTGCATTTGCCTTCCCATCTGCCAACTGAACCTGTACTTTAACTTAACAGGATCCTGAATTAAGGCTCCCAAGTTCCTTTGTGTAGTAGATTTCCAAATTCTTTCCCTGTTTAGAAAATAGTCAATGCCTCTACTCTTCCTGCCAAAGTGCATAACCTCACACTTTCCCACATTGTATTCCAACTGCCTTTCTTTGTCCACTCTCCCAGCCTGTCGATGTCCTTCTGCAGCCTCCCTGCTTCCTCAACATTTGTTAATGCATAATGTAAATAGTTGTGGTCCCAACACAGATCCCTGCAGAACCCCACTAGTCACCGGCTGCCATTCTGAAAAGACCCCTTTATCCCCACTTTCTGCCTTCTGCCAGTCAGCCAATCCTCTATCCATGCCGGTACCTTGCCCCTGATACCATGAGCTCTTATTTGGCAGCCTCCTGTGCAGCACCTTGTCAAAGGCCTTCTGGAAATCCAAATAGACCATGTCCACTGGCTCTCCTTTGTCTAATTTGCTCATTACCTCCACAAAGAATTCTAACAGATTTGTCAGGCATGACCTCCCCTTATTCAAGCCGTGCTGACTCCACCCTACTTTACTTCTAAGTACTCCGCGATCTCATCCTTAATTTCGCATTCTAAAACCTACCAATAACTGAGGTCAGGCTATGGTTTCCTGTCTTCTGCTTCCCTCCATTCATAAATAAAAGTATTGCATTAACCATTTTCCAGTCCTCTGGGATCCTCCCTGACTCCAGTGATTCCTGAAAGATCATCACCAAAGCCTCTACAATCTCCTCAGCTATCTCCTTCAAAACTTTGGGGTGGAGTCCATCTGGTCCAGGTGATTTATCCATCTTCAGACCTATCAGCTTCCCCAGTACCTTTTCCAACACTCACCTCTGTCCTCACCTCTTCACTCTGTTGAAGTTCTGGTATGCTGCTGGTGTCTTCCACTGTGAAAACTGATACTCCCTAATCAATTCTGCCTCATTACACATCACCACATCCAGAATTGCCTGTTCCCCCTTGGACTCTACCGCAAGTTGCTCCAAAAAATCATTTTGTGGAAATTCCACCAATTCCTTTTCTTAAGATCCACTCCAACTTGATTTTCGCAGTCTACCTGCATATTGAAATCCCTATGCCTTTCTCAAAGGCCTTTTCTATCTCCTGAGTTATTTTCTTCCCCACATCCTGACTACTGCAAGGAGGCCTATATATAACTCCCATCACGGTCTTTTCTCCCTTTGCAGTTCTTCAACTCTATCCAAACAGATTCTGTGCCTCCAACTGGACATCGACGGCTTTCTATCGATTTAATTTCATTTCTTACCAATAAAGCAACCCCGCTCCCTCTGCCCATCGTTCTGTCCTTTCGATAGGACATGTATCCTTGGATATTTAGTTCCCAGTCCTGATCCCCTTGCAGCCACATCTTTGTGATACCCACAACATCACACCTGCCAACCTCAATCCATGATACAAGCTCATTTACTTTGTTAAGTATATTGCGTGTATTTCAGTATAACACCATCAGCCTTGCGTTGACGGCCCCCTTCTCATAGCTGTCCCTTATCTACTGTGCCTGATGTTAGAATCCTGACCCTTTCCATACTTTCTGCCCTATTACTTGTTCTGGAAAATTTGCTGAGCCCTCCCCCTGCCTTAAATTTTTGCATAATTTTCCAAGTAACTAAACGCACCCCGCAGTGCTTGGTATAAAGCCCTAGTTACATGTGGAGACAACAGCCTAGTGGTATTATCACTGGACTGTTAATCCAGAAACCCAGATAATATCCTGGGGACCCGGGTTTGATGGCAGATGATTGAATTCAACTGAAAAAAAATTGGGAATTAAGAGTCTAATAATGACCATGAATGCATTTTTAATTTATAGAATCCCTACAGTGTGGAGGCAGGCCATTTGGCCCATTGAGTCCACACCGACCTTCCAAAGAGCATTCTACCCAGACCCACCCGATCACCTTGCCTTCCTGATGGCCAATCCACCTAGCCTGCACATCTTTGGACTGTGGGAGAAAACCAGAGTGGACCCACACAGACACAGAGAGAATGTGCAAACTCCACACAGACAGTTGCCCAAGGCTGGAATTGAACCCAGGTCCCTGGCACTGGGAGGCAGCAGTGCTAACCACTGAGCTGCCATGCCACCCCTTTGTCAGGAAAAAACCACTGGCTCACTAATTTCCTTTAAAGAAGGAAACTGCCATCCTTTCCTGGTCTGGCCTACATGTGACTCCAGGCCCACAGCAATGTGGTTGACTTTTAGCTGCCTTCTTGGCAATTAGGGATGGGGAATAAATCCTGACCTAGCCAGCAATGCCCCCATCCCATGAATGATTTTTTGACAAAGGTTATGTGATCTCCAGGACTCTGGTCCCCTTGGAATAGTTCCCTCCTTCCCCAGTACTGGTGCCAATATCCCATCAATTTGAACCCATTTCTCCCACACCAGTCCTTGAGCCACACATTCATCTCTTAAATCTTGTTGACCCTGTGCCAATTTGCTTATGGATCAGGTAGTTATCCAGAGACTATTACCTTTTTGATTCTGCTTTTTAACTTCGGCCCTAGCTGCTCATATTCCCTCAGCAGAACCTCTTTCCTCTTTCTCCCAATATCGTTGGTACCTACATAGACCACGACAACTGGATCTTTCCCCTCACACTCCAAGTTCCTGTGCAGCCCAGACGAGAGATCCTGAACCTGGGCACCAGGCAGACAACTCAGCCTTTGGGATTCTCGATCCTGGCCACAGATTACAGTCTCTATTCCCCTGGCTATACTATCCCTGATTACAATGCAGTCCATTGTGAATCAGCAGCTGCGCTGATTGTTAACAACACAAATGAGTAAGAATTGACTTGCACTGAATTTAGTTCCCTCATTGTTTAGCGTTTCAAGTTGATTAGACTTTTCATAAACTTTTAAGGGCTAAGACTAAAAAGATCTTGTTTAACCTGCTGTGCTCCTACGCTGGTCTCTGAAGAGTTAAATAAAAAGTTAGAGGAAGAACCCAGTGCTGGTGAATCCCATCCTCCAGGTAGGTTCTCACCAAAACCAGCAGATAAGCGCCATCATTACCATGGCATTTCCTTGATGGTCCCGGGTCATCCTCCTTCCCCAAGCTTTAAATTGAAATACTCTTCCAGTCGCTCATTAAAGATCTCCCCAGCAGTTTCCTTCCTTAATATTTATCCTGTTTATTCACAAACTTTCAAGGACTGCTGGGAAATATGGAGAAAGGCCAACTGTCATGCAATATGCTCATTTTTTTTCACCTCCCTAGTTACAGCTCCATGAGTGACAGACTGAGCAGCTACTTTGCTGCTGGTAAGGGCAATGCAAGGCCCTGTCAGGTGGTACGTAGCATCCCTGTCTCTGAACCAGGTAGCCTAGGATCAAATCCAGGACCTGAGGCTCTAGGAGGTGCATTAATAAGGTGGCTTAGCAGGTCTATTCCCAACCTGCAAATCATTCTGACATACTTGATGACAGGTGATAACATCAGGAGAGATCCATCGTCATCCATACTCCAGCAGGCAACAGCAATCCACTGTCAGATCCTAGTCATGGACTAATATTTAATCCGAAATGGAAGTCCATGGTCATCAATGTCCTGTTTGGAACACGGTATGTGAAGAGTATGAGAATTTATTGTCAAAGGTAAAATAAGGAAAAGCAATGTAAACGAAACAGTACAAGTAATGGTGCAGAGGCAGAGAAACCTCAGGCTGTAGGTACACTATTCTTTGGAGGTGATAGAGGGTACAGTAGTATCATGGTTATGTTACTGGGATAGTAATCCCAAGGCCTGGACCAATTATCCAGAGATAGGAATTCAACCCCAATACAGCAGCTGGAGAATTTAAATGAAATTAATCAAATTCATCCAATGAAGCCAACTTCACTCTGGTGAGCTCTGCTGAAGTATTAATGGGGTTCCCATTGATCTCCTGCAATAGTTACAGCCACAGAGTGGGAGATGCCGTGAGGAAATGCAGCCCCAGATCCCGGCTGGCTCTCCAAC
>JAHRHZ010000105.1:2700069-2722948 GCA_024137785.1 Ginglymostoma cirratum
CACTGCATTTGAAAAACAGTACTTCTGACAGTGCAGTATTCCCTTTGGACTGCGCTGAAAGTGTTAGGCTAAATTTTGATTTAGATTTAAATTTTCATTAAGTCTCCTGGCCATCGTAGAGTTATTTCAGTTGAATGGAGTGTTTGATGTGGCTGAATGCTTCACACCAATGCAATGAATGCTTTAGAGAAAGAATTGTTCCCTAAAAAAGATTATGAAAGGCACGAGAGAAATGCACGTCATTTTCCTTTAATATATTTGCGTTAACATGCAGTAAGATAGCCGCTTTACGGCAACCAAATGTTTCAGAGAAAAATTCTCAAATTCTTCTCACGTAGGATTCCGAGTTTGACTTTGATATCCAGCAGTCTGATGTGTTGCCAGCCTTGCATGTGAAGAGTAATCATGAGGGGCATGGATAGGTGAATAGGCAATGTCTTTTCCCGAGGGTAGGAGAGTCCAAAACTATAAAGAATAGGTTTAAGGTGAGAGGGGAAAGATTTAAAAGGGACCTGAGGGTAACTTTTTCATGCAGAGTTTAGTGTGTGTATGGGACAAGCTGCCAAAGGAGGTGGTGGAGGCAGGTACAATTACAACATCTAAAAAGCATCTGAATGGGTATATGAATAGGAAGGGTTTAAAGGGATATGGGCCAAATGCTGAAAAACAGGACAAGGTCAGATTGGGATGTCTCGTCAGCACGGATGGGTGGGACCAAAGGGTCTGTTTACATGACTGTATATTTCATATAATTGGATGAAATGGCCCAAAGTGGTCATAATGTATTATTTGTGTACATTTTGCAAAATAATCAGCATTTGCGTTTATTACTGAGTAAAAGAATTCAGCAACTCTAGTGTCTATTCACATCCAGACAAACATGAAAATCCTCCTTTTATCTTCGGTAAGTGAATAATAATCGGTACTGTTTGCTGTCTGTGGGAATTCATCAATCTGATAGGTTGTTCAGTCTGTTAATTTCACTGGAAATCTCTTACTAATTGTAATATGGTTCTACAGGGCCCCGCACTTGTGTATTTACTCATACTTGCTCACAATCCCACACAGGGGCGAAATTATAAAGATCTGACGTACAAACATTTCCTGTGCTTAGAAACAGCTACATTATTTTGTCCTGCATTGTGTTTCAAACTTGCGTACAAATCAACTTGGAAGCTGACTCCGGAATGGAACCTGTCCACAATCCAGGGACTGCCTACACTAAGATAATATCAGAAATTAATGTCAGAGTACCCACCAAAATCCTTATTGGCCACGTCATTCAAGGTCAGCAATCAGTGTAAGATTGCTTAATGCTGACTCCAAAATACAGGCTACAATATTCCCAGAAGTTCCTTCATTCAGTACTTTAAGGCATATCGATAATCTGCAAGTAACATGGGAAAATAGTCCTTTACTGAGAATTGTGCGTTCTAATGAAAAGATTCTTTGACATTCCATTTTTCAATTAAGATATTAAAATTAGGCCCTGTTTACCTGCTCAACTGCTTGCGAAAGGTCCCATCACACCATTCAAAGTAAAAGGAGGGAGATTCTCCATATGCCGACCAGCTTTCCTCCTTCAACAAACACCACCAGACACGGATTAACCAGTCATGCACCTTAGAGCTGAGCACACTTCAGCTTAGAGCACACTCCAGCTGAGCCTATTGACAAATCTATAACTGATCTAACTCGGAGTGCAACACAGCCTGGTGAATGAATAGCCGTGGCAGATTCAAATCTGACTTTAGATGCTGAGGTTACTTGCTAGAGACAGGTTCAAGCAGAATATTCGACTTTCTTATCTTCCCAGGAAATCCTCAGTCACATTGACAGAGATCAAAGTCAGCTGCAATCCTCAAATAACAATTGAGGAGATTAACATGTTGGTTTCACAGACAATTCAATCACTGAGTAATTAACAGAATCTAAATGAAATGAATCAATATGTAAAATGTTTACTTGCCTCAGCACAGATGATACAGGGAGATTGAGAATAAAATGCTGCCAACACAGATTGAAGATGTGGTGTGTATAACACCATAGACGCCACCACGGAGAAGGAATGGCCGATATCCAACGATTCTGGGTGGTGCAAAGGAGAAATAGTCTGTTTCGGCAGAGTGTGCACCCTCTGTGAAGGAAATCCAAGAGATTAAAGGTTCTCTGGTTTAAAGGGAGTTACAGACCATAAACTGTTAGGGAGACAATTGTAGACAAAGGCCTTCTAGTCACAAAATACTAATTTCCCAGCAACAGAGAAAATGTGTTCCAGGTGGATACTGAAACCTGCAGACTGATGGAATTTGTAAACTCAGGTACCAGAGGGAAGATGGGTGCTAGTTAATGCAATTATCATTATCATCGGTGGTCCCTTGTAGACGAGGATGACTCTCTCCCACTCTTAGGGTGATTCCATTGGTGGCCGTACAGGCTGATGTGGCTACCGCAGGCTCTGTTACACTTGGGGCAGAAGGTGGTCGAGGGAAGGGGTGGGTGGGGTGTTAACGTGGCAGCGCGCTCCTTTTGCTGGTTTTGCCTGGCTTCTGCTTTTTCCCGACAGCAAGTCTCGAGCTCGATACCTTCGGATGCTCCTCCTCCGCTATGGACGGTCTTGGGTCAGTGATTCTCAGGTGTCAGTGGGAATGCTGCACTTTGCCTGTGAGGCCTTAGCGGTATCACTGAAGCGCTTCCTCTGTCTGCCTGGGGCTTGCCTGCCATTTCGAAGCTGGCAACAGAGCACCTGCTTGGGAAGTCTCAGCCCAGTCCATCACATCCAATCAAGGGGGGGTCAGTGCCTCGATGTTGGGAATGTTGGCCTGATTGAGGACACTGGTGTTGGTGAATCTTTCTTCCCAGCGAATTCGCAGGGTCTTGCGCAGGCAGCATTGGTGGTACTGCTCCAGCACCTTGAGGTGTCTGCTGCAGACAGTCCATGTCTCAGAGCCATATAGGAGAGTGGGAACCACCACAGCTTCGTATACCATGATGTTATTGCCCTCGAACACCCTTTTCGTCAGGCAGTTGAAGGCTATGCTAGCACACTGGAGGCAGTGCTGGATCTCTTCATCAATAACTGCTTTGGTCAACAGGGCAACTTCCTTTTTTACACAAATGTATTAATAATGGGGAGATACATAAGAACATAAGAACTAGGAGCAGGAGTAGGCCTTCCGGCCCTTCGAGCCTGCTCCGCCCTTCAACAAGATCATGGCTGATCTTTTCGTGGACTCAGATCCACTTACCCGCGCTCTCACCATATCCCTTAATTCCTTTATTGTTCAAAAAAAATCTACCTTAGCTTTAAAAATGTTTACTGAAGTAGCGTCAACTACTTCACTTGGCAAGGAATTCCATAGATTAACAACCCTCTGGGTGAAGAAGTTCCTTCTCAATTCGGTCCTAAATCTGCTCCCTCTAATCTTGAGGCTATGCCCTCTTGTCCTAGCTTCACCTGCCAGTGGGAACATCCTCTCTACTTCTATCTTATCTATTCCCTTCATAATTTTATATGTTTCTATAAGATCCCTCCTCAATCTTCTGAATTCCAATGAATATAATCCCAGTCTACTCAGTCTCTCCTCATAAGCCAACCCCCTCAACTCCGGAATCAACCTAGTGAACCTCCTCTGCACCCCCTCCAGTGCCAGTACATCCTTTCTCAAATAAGGAGACCAAAACTGCACACAGTACTCCAGGTGTGGCCTCACCAGCACCTTGTACAGCTGCAACATAACCTCTCTGCTTTTAAACTCAATCCCTTTAGCAACGAAGGACAAAATTCCATTTGCCTTCCTAATTACTTGTTGTACCTGCAGACCAACCTTCTGTGATTCATGCACAAGGACACCCAGGTCCCTCTGCATAGCAGCATGCTGCAACTTTTTACCATTCAAGTAATAGTCCTTTTTACTATTACTCCTACCAAAATGTATGACTTCACATTTATTTACATTGTATTCCATCTGCCAGACCTTTGCCCACACACTCAATGTATCTATGTTCCTCTGCAAAATTCCATAGTCCTCTGCACACTTTGCTCTGCCAGTCATCTTAGTGTCATCTGCAAACTTTGACACCCTACACGTGGTGCCCAACTCCAAATCATCTATGTAAATTGTAAATAATGTTGTATTTGAGCCAAAAGAGTTAATACTGAGGAATACCATTAGCACCCTAACAATGTCACATGAACTTATGAGAAGCACATTTTAGGATCTTAATGGAATAAGACCCAACATTGGTCCTTCTTACAGTTTCTGTAACAATATCTATAATATGAATGTAACCTACAACTAGTTACTAATGTGCAACAAACCATATCTTCTCAATTACAAGAAACTCTTCTAGTGAGGCTAGGAGTGGTTTCCCTCTCTCACACTAGACTGAGCAGACCCTGCAGTTTCTCCTTATTAAAGGATAATGACAGGAACCTTCATGGTGAGCAGCAGTTCATAAAGCATTGTGAGCAGGCCCTACCCATCCAATACAATTCAGCAACTGTATGTTTGAAACTTTCAATACAATGGACCTTCACTTTCATCAATATGAACCTTGATTATTAAGCATGATAAAATTGCAACATTTACATCACACAAATGGTTTATTTCTGTGTAAATGCTACTACATTGAAACCATTTTATTTCATCCACATTTTAATAGCATATTGTGGCAAAATATTAAGTTTACGTATCCCATGCTTGATATGCCCTCCATAAAAACCTTTTAGTCCTTATTGTTTGATTAATGAATATGAGCTTTTCCACAAATGGTAAAAATAGGTATCTTTGTGCAGGCATGTGGCTTTTTTTAAGATGACAGCAAGTAGGTGGTGGATACAGTTCAATGTTGATAAGTGTGAACATGGGAATGAGGATGAAGAAAGAGTATTTGTTCAATGAAATAGCAATTGGTACACCAGCTAGGAATAAGTACCTTTGGAAAACCAATGGATCATAGGTATCATGGGAAGGGCAAATAAAAAAGAACCCTATCCTTTTCCAAAAATTACCATATCGCAACTTTTATGTTTCAACTTCTCTCCACAGAGACAAAGACACAAAGTGGTGACACGGAAGACACCACCAGAGAAGCTGAATTAGAGCAAGGAGAAACAGCAGAGGATGGCGAAACAGAAAAAGAGACAGCAGAAGAGGTTGAAGCAGAGAAAGAAGTGTCAGCAGAAGAAGTGACAGAAAAAGAAGAGACAGGGGAGGATGCTGAAAGTGAAAGAAGAGAAGCAATGGGAGAAGAGACAGATAAAGGAGAGACAGCAGAGGAGGATGCGGCACCAAAGAATGAGTGAAAGATGTCAGGAATTGCTCTATTACATCAACAAAGATGGTCTGAAGAATGTCTGGAAGTATATCTCAGTGTAACTAACTTTGTTTTTAATAATAAATGGTATTACCTTTAATTTTTAAGCCCAGCCCTTGTAAACATGAGGACATTTTTATAAATACAGATTATAAATAACTCTTTGTTTGCTGTTTTTAATGCCATTCCTTGTACACTTGAGTCAGACCACAGCTCAACTGTTTTCTGTACCAGTTGATTCTCTCTCTTTGGAAACTCTCAAGTCTGGGATCATAGGAATAGGGGGAAACTATTCAGTCCCACAAACCTGTCATGCTAATCAATGATTTCATGGCTCTTAACACCATCCACTTACCTGGACTTTAATACTTTAACCCATTAATACCCTGGGTCCAAATCAATGAACATGAACAACAGACAGGTTCTACCACAGATGGCTGATCTTCTCTGCCAGCTGTTACCTGGGTACCAAGTGGAACATCTATAGGTGCATATCTTGATAAACTGAGAAAAATAACAAGAGGTAATTATGTTGACAAGTGAGTAGTTAGCCCTGAAAGGATTCAAGGTGAGAAAGTTGGAATTTTAGAAGAGCAGAGATCTGAAAATGCATTCAGTAAAAGAAAAATAAACAGGTAGAAAAGGTCCCAGCAATCACAAAATATTGCAGATGTTGGAAATCCAAAATAAAAGTAGAAAACACTGGCCACATTGAACAGGTGGAATCTCCGGATGAAATAAACACTGAATGTTTCGTCTATTATAATGCATGGTTAAGTCCAGCAATCCATTCACTTCTAAAAGATTCTAATCATCTATTAGGGGTAAAGCTGTGCGTAACAAATGCAGAATTATCAATTTTCTTGAGTCATTGAGTCACAACAAATAAGATGCAATGATTTTACCTTCTTAACAGACTTTCTAAGTTTTCAGTATCCATCACTGAAAATTCAACTCCTTCCACAAATCTTGTGTGCATCAACTGAGGAGGCATAAAAACATTGATAGTAAAAGCAATTTGTTTTAAATTTTGGCATTTTTCTGTTTGTATGCAGTGTGTTTGTACACATGTGATATGTAGTTTGTGGTTTATTGGAATATGAGGTTTGTCTCTACGAGTGTTATACAGTTTGTGTGTGTGTCTGTCTGTGATAGTACATATTACGGTGTGACAGCACCATATGGTGTGAAATAAACGTATAAACTTGTGCTGTATCTGCACATGTACATACTTGTATCATATATTTCTAACGAAAATTTTACATTTAAACATTACAACAAATTCACAAAACCGGCAGACAATGTGAGAATTCTGGCTTTATATAAAATCAATGTCCTGATCTCTCATTGGCGTAAAATTAATGGAAGATAATCAACATTATTTTAAACATCAAAGGATGGTTTCCAATAAACATAAATAATGCAAGGCAACAGCAGGACGTATTCAGCACAAGTTTTGGCCTAAATCTGTTATATGAGCTGTGTAAGTAAGACCTCAGATGGGACAGTAATTTCTAACAGTGATTCTGATTTTATTGTCATATGTACCGAAATACAGTGAAAAGCTTTGTTTACGAGCAGTACAGGCAGATCACAGCAAACAAGGGATGTACAGATCAAAAAGACTTAAGAGACGTACAGGTTACATTGAAGGTTACATTAATTGAGGCTACAGTCCATTCAACAGTCTGATAACAGCCGGGAAGAAGCTGTTCCTGAACCTGCTTGTGCGTGTGTTCAGGATTCAGTATCTTCTGCCTGATGGAAGAGGTTGTTGGAGAACATTACCAGGGTGCGATGTGTCTTTGATGATGTTGGCCCCCTTTCCGCAGCAGCGAGCTGCGTAAGTAGAGTCCATGGATGGAAGGTTGGCTTCCATGATGGTCTGGGCTGTGCACACCACCTTCTGTAGTTTCTTACCGTCCTGGGCAGAGCGGTTGCCATACCAGGGCATTATGCACTGGGACAGTATGCTTTCAGTGGCACCAACACTGGATAACTCCTTGCGAGCTCCTATGGTGGATAGGGACATAATAACGGATCTCACTTCCAGAATGTGTGAAAATAACCAGCCAAGCTTCTTTGCCAGCCCAAATTGCTGGTGCATATCCGAGTAAGTACCATTGTGCCTCATGTGAGTGTGTCACCAGCGCAGGATTGCAGTATGACTCCAAGGAGGTCTCAGCAAACTGATTATCTTAAATACAATGTCCAAAAGGTACCACACACGAGGATGCTTAATAAGAGCCCATGGTGTTTTGGATGGTAAAGTAGCATGGATAGACGATTAGCTAACTAATAGAATACTTCAGCTCTGGTGAATAGTCTTCTAGATTCGAAACATTAGCTTGTTCTCTCTCCAGCGCATGACGTGCTGTGATCTCCAGCATTATTGTTTTTAGTAACAGAAGGCAGACTTAGAATAGGCAGGGGACATTTTCTGAATGGTAACCTGTAACTAGTGGAGTGCCATAGGGATCAGTGCTGGGGCTGCAATTATTTATTAATGATTTGAATGAGGAAAGTCCCATAGTCAACTTTCAGATGAAACAAAAAGTGTATAGACAGTGGACAAAAACTTGGCAGATAGAATATGATTTAGAAAAATGTGAAGTCATGCATGTTGGCCGGAAGAAGAGATATTAATTAAATGGAGGAAGACCACACAAACTGCAGCACAGAAGGATTGGCAGTCCTTATGCATAAAACACAAAAAACTAGCATGTAGGTTCAGCAGGTAATAGGGAAGGCAATTGGACTGTTAGCCTCTATTTCAAACAGAATCAAGTATAAAAATAAGGAAGTGTGGCTAAAACGATACAGGGTACTAGTTAGACCATACCCAGAATACTGTGAACAGTTTTGATTCTAAGGAAATCTATAGTTGCATTGGAGGCTGATCAGGGAAGGTCCACTAGGTTGGTCCCAGGTATGGAGGGATTTTCTCATGAGAGCCTGAGTAGGTTGAGTCTGTATTCACTGGAGTTTAGAAAAGTGAGAGGCAATCTTATTGATACATGCAAGAAGGTTAACAGGTTTAACAGGGTGGATGCTGGGGTTGTTTCCCCTCATGGGAGAATCTACCACCACAGTGCATAATCTCAGAGTAAGGGATCACCTAGTTAGGTCTGAGATATGAAGAAATTTCACAGTGAATCTGTGGAATTGTCTACTGCAAAAGGCTGTAGAAGCTGGGGTTAAGTATATTAAAAGCTGAAATAGAGATTTTTAATCATGGAATCAAGGTTCGTGGAGAAGAGGATTATTGCATCAGACATGATCTCATTGAATGACACAGCACATTCAATGGGCTGAATAGCCCACTTCTGCTCATACACCTTATGGTCTTATAATGCAACCACAATGAGACATGAAGAATATTTTTGTGGTAGCCATGTCATCACGTGCAGCAGAGATAAACTGGAAGTTTCACTGTGTCAGTCATTGAGACGACACAGAATGTGCAGACAACCCCAAGTCCACCACACAATGATATCAACGAGGTCAATGTAATTACAGTACCATTTGGGGGAAAACTGAAAAAAAATCATGAAGGAGAATGGGATAGAAACGTTGCTTATACTTTTACAAACATTTTTACAGATGTAAGTGCTGCTGGTATGGCCAGAATTTGTTGTCCCTAATTTCCCTTCAACTGATTGGCTGGCTAAGTCATTTCAGAGTGCAGTTAACAGTCAGCATTGTGTGTGTATGGAGTCACATGTAGGCTAGACCAAATAAGGACAGCAGATTTCCTAAGGACATTAGGGAACCAGATGAGTAGATGAGTTTTTTTTTACAACAACTGATCATAGTTATCATGTTCACCATGAGACTAGCTTTCAAATTCATATTTATTCATTGAATTTAAATTCCACCAGCTCCTGTGATCAGATTTGAAACTATGCCTGCAACGCTTTACCCTGGGCCTCTGGATTACCAATTCTTTGACATTACCATGGTGCCATTACTTCCCATAGGACTGACTGCTAGGGTAAGGTTGAGTAAAGTGGGAGGTCTGGAGCATAATCTCAACATGGCTAGATGGGCAAAACGACCTGTTCTTGTGTTGTAAATTCTATCTGACCTTACTCTGAGATTAGGGGGCTGGTTAGCTCCTTGTGTTTTGCGACCCAATGGTGCAGTTGGGCAGAAGGAGATTAATACTCCTCCAGTCCAATGATCAGTAGATTAAAGACCAGTGTCAGCCTGGGCTGCCATTGTTTATTTTTGTTATATAATATACCAAAGAACATTTACAACACCTCATAAATCCAAGCAGTTTTCATCATACGAAGGCTATTTGCTAAGACAGCACTTTTAAAAACAAACAGCAATACACTGTTGCAGCAGCGAGTGTACCAGACAGAATATGGTACCCATTGCACCTAAAATCGCCATTGAGCCTCAGCTCTACCCCTTTACTATACAGGCTGCCAGACAGAATCAAATACTGGGGATGCAGACTCTCCTTTGGGTGATGGATCTGCTTGCCTTATCGGAAAAATGTAAGGGGAATGCAGTAACTTGACAGCAAGAATTAGGGAAGTTCTGAACTCAATCAACATAAACCAGTGATTGGCACATTAAACAGACTATTGATGGTAATTCAGTAAATGTGAAACAATTATTCCTAATTTTCAACAATGGGGAGCAAGGAAACCTACTATTTGATTATATAATCTTATCTGACTAAAAATCACTGCTTTTCCCGTCAAATAATTTACATCACCGCTTATCAATAATTTTGGAACTGACCTTCACATACCTGTAAATTACTGTGAGACCTTATATTAAACAATTCAGGTCAACCCTGTGTGAAGTTAAACCTCTCCCAAGCTCCAAATTCTTCTTCTCTCTCCATCACAACATGGAGACCACTGGTACCTCATTCACTTGGTCGATCCCCAGCTGTGACCCAGTCAATGAGTGCTGAGGGTTGGCAGAAAGTGTCACATCTGAGTCCAATGCTGCACTCAGCAAAGCGGCAGTGATCAAGAACAGGAGCCCTGGCCCATTTTCTTTTGATCCTCTCTCCTACATGTTCCTCAGGCCGACATAGCTGTACTGTGGCCAATTGGAGAGTCTCAACAGCCGATATAACTATGTCACACACCAGGAATCAAATCTGGTTGGAGTGGTTCAGAAGCAAATCCAGCACAGCCCAAAACTGTCAAAGAGCTGATTTTGCAGAGTTAAAACTTCTCTTAACATCCACAAGTCAACAATTGTTTACATCTGTGGAATATAACAATCAAACATATCTGTACCGTTAAAGAAGACTAATTTAGAAATAAAAATAGAATTAGCTGTGCTTTACGTCAACTTTTAAAGTTCTGGACTTTCTAACACTCAAAGAATAACCCTACAGTACAGATTGAAACATTTGTTAGTAACTGCATTAAGCAATAAGAAACAGGTTCAACAGTAATCTCTCCTTTCTCCACTCATTGATCAAGCAGAATAGGTACAAAAGCAGTCGTTGGGTTGTTGGGAGGGGAATTAGAAATATTTGTTTTGTTCTCAACGTAAGTTGAATGCTCTAATTACATGCAGAGTGCAAGCAGACCCAAAGGCCTTGGAGAGGGTAGAAAAGCTGAGTTTGTTCTCCTTACAGCAGAAATGATGGAGGTGTTAAATAAGCACATATTGCTTCTTATGGAAAAAGGCTTGATAACCAGAGGAAACAGATTAGCAGAAGAACCCAGAAACAACATGAGGAGATATTCCATCACACAGCGAGTTATGATGATCTGGAAAACAGATTCAACAGTAGCTTTCAAAAGGGTGGATAAATACTTGAAAGGGCATATTTTGCAAAGCTATGGGGAAATAGCAGGGAATGGGTTTAAATGGACAGAGCTTTTAAAGAGCAGGCAGAGATCCCACAGGATGAATGGTCTCCTTCTGTACTGTAATTATACTATGATTCTATAAGGTGATATGGAAACATACTGCAAGCAGCAGCAGAGCATCCAACCCTTTGAGCCAACTCTAATGATTCGCTAAGTTTGTGGCTGACCTATCCTGATTTGATTTCCTGCAGTATCGCAACATACCTTAAATTTTTAGTACCCAAAACTCTCTGTCTTGAATACATACTCAATTCATAACTGAGCATCGATAATCCTCTGGGATGGAGAATTAAATAGATTGACAAATCCTTTGAGCAAAGAATTTCTCATCTCAGTCCTAAGCCAACCTCTTATCCTGACTGTGACTTGAAGTTCTCAATTCCCCAGCAAACATCCTCTTAGCACTGACCCTGTCAAATTCCTTAAGAATGTCATACATTTCAAGGACATCACTTCTCATTCTTTTAATCTCCAAAATTAGTCTACTCAAATACTAGCCATAGGAAAATCCCCTCATCCCAAGAAACAGTCTCATTAACCTTCACTAGACTCTCTCTAAGGCGACTATATCCTTTCTTGGGTAAGAAGAATAAAACTAGTGGAAAAATAAAACACAAATAATACCAAGCAATAAACTGAGGAAATAAGAACTGAAACCATTTCACTCAAATTCAGGTCACCATACTTGATAAATGACATTAAATTTGAGAAAACTTTACAGAAACAAATGACTTCATGCTTCTCTTTCTACATAAACCAAAGCACAAAACAATTCATTTTATTTTAGCTTTTTTTTTTAAAAAAACACACAGGAAATGACAGTACGGTCAGGAAATAGTGCACATTCCACAGTAGAAACTTCCTTGCGATGTTGCAGGAAGTGGTCTGACATCACTTCCAAATAGCTTCATGAAATGGTTTAACTGGTTGGCAGCCACTAACCAGGATGAGGCTGTCCCTTAAATTGGCATCTGTAATCAAATGAACTGCCCCATAGTCCTAAATGGAACATAAATTGGTGTGTGTGAATGCTGGATGTGCACAATATTTGCCTTGGTTCTGTTACTCCCTTGAATATAAAGAATGAATAGTTGGATGATGCCCAGAGGGACAGCTGGAAACTACAGAAGGATAGACCACATGAGATTTGCCACCTTTGAAAAGCTAAGGGGAGAAAACTGGGCAAACACTCCTCCTCCAACTCTTCCACATTTAGGAACATGGAGCCATTCTGTTCTGTATTTCATTCTTTTGATGTACTACATGTTAACTGGGAAAGATTTCCCATGGGATGCTTGCTGGGAGCCCATGATACACAGGAAATCTTCCCATCTTGTTTTGACCCATGATACTCACAGTATGGGAGAAACCAGAACAGGACACATTGACTGGGATTTTTAACCCATTCACTGTAATGGGCAGAAGTAGAGTGTCGGGCTGTTCTAAAGAAGAAAGTGGGCATTGATTGTATTCTCCCATCCCCACTGCATTTAGCTCCAATTAAGAAATTTATTATCAGTCATCTTATACCATCCAAAAATTATATACTAAAATAAAGTCAGATTTCCTTCCAATCAAAGCTCAAAAATATAACCAATATTTCTTTGAAGCAACTGTAAACACTATACTTATTGATCTATTAAACATTGCAAATACTACAACCTCAGGATTTCATTTAAAAATGTTTTTAAAAAGAATTATCTTCTTTTTCCTTCTACTATTGTCCAATGATGACATTAATTTGGACATAAATCATCTCATGATCCTGTGTCAGAATCGCACTAGGAAAATAAAAACATATTGTTTTTTAAAATAAAAGTAATAGCAAACTGACTAATTGAAAAGCCCCCATTCAATCACAGTACAATGCTCTCATTATCATATGTGACAAAATCTAAGGCAACATATTATCAGAAAACAAGACATCGGCAAAGCTACACCTGTGTTACACAA
Source organism: Ginglymostoma cirratum (assembly GCA_024137785.1). Lineage (NCBI taxonomy): Eukaryota > Metazoa > Chordata > Chondrichthyes > Orectolobiformes > Ginglymostomatidae > Ginglymostoma > Ginglymostoma cirratum. The sequence goes on from JAHRHZ010000105.1 coordinate 2,713,197, forward strand.
GGAGGAATGGACAGAACAACCCAGGATGGGATGAGGATTGCTTAATCTCTTCACATTGTTTTCCTCTCTGCTCCAGCAGACTCCAACCCAACCTCAATCCACTGCGTTCTTCACGCTGTGCCATATCGCTGGTAAATGGGTTACCACAGTAATGATGTGTCCTAATGCATCAGGAGGGGAAGGCAGTGTATAAACCAAATATGACTCTTCCCTCCCTCCAGGAAAACATTTTTTGTTAATTTCTTTTCTTTAAAAATGTGAAAACAAAGAAGAAAATGTTCGACTTGTGTTGCTAGGGAGACCGATATCTCCCAAGTGCCCCGCAGTCTTTACACCAAGTTCTTTGTGTTCAAGTGTGTTTTGTAGTGTTTGGTCAGGTGGTCACTCCTCATGAAACGCTTGTGGCACTGTCCACACTCGAAGCGTTTGTCACCTGTAACACATAGTTAGCACAGAACTTAAATTTTTCACAACAGATAAAACATTACCGGTTACCTCAACACAGACATTAGACACTAGAGCACAGAAATGTAATCTAATATTCCCAGTGTGAGACTAAGAGAGTATCTTCTCAGCCCACAATATTCCTTCCAAGCAAATGTGCCAGAACTGCAATCCAAAGAAAAGGTTGCCCCCACGGCACAAACCATCGTTTTATGAGATGCAAGGCTGTTACAACCTGAGTGAATACTGAATTGTCAAGATGCTGTCTTTCAGATGACAGCCCATTTGTCGTCCCTGTTGAAACTAAATACCCACTATTGCAAAGAAGAGCAGGGGCTCTCCCCAGTGACATGGTAAATGTTTATCATCTAAGCCAATGTCACTAAAAAAAAAGTGATCACACAAAATCAAAAAAGTGATTTAATTCATTCATAAGGGCGTTGTTGGCTAAGCCAGCAGTTATGAGTCAATCACATTACTATGGGTGTGGAGTCACATGTAGGCCAGACCAGATAAGGATGGCAGTTTCCTTCCCTAAAAGGATATTAATAAACTAGATGGGTTTTTCCCCAACAATCAACAACGGTTTCATGGTCATCATTTGTCTCTCAATTCCAGATTTTTACTGAATTCAAGTTCTACCGTCTGCCATGGCAGGATTTGAAGCTGGGTCCCCAGAACGTTAGCTGGGTCCCCAGAACGTAAGCTGGGTCCCCAGAACGTTAGCTGGGTCTCCAGATTAACAGTTCAGCAACAATACCATGATGCCAATGCCTCCCCAATAAGTGGTTGGTACACTTCAAAAGCAGTTGTTGGCTGTAAAGTGCTGTAAGATGCCATGAAGTTATAAAACACACTGGAGAAAGTTGTATCAGAGATAAAAGGTAGTGCAGATGCTGGAGAATCCGAGATAACAAGCATGGGGCTGGATGAACACAGCAGGTCAAGCAGCAACATAGGAGCAGGAAAACTTGACATTTCGGGCCTAAACCCTTGAAGGGTCTAGGCCCGAAACGTCAAGTTTTCCTGCTCCTATGATGCTGCTTGACCTGCTGTGTTCATCCAGCCCCACGCTTGTTATCCTGGAGAAAGTTGTGTTCTTTGCAATCCATGGAATATCTTGTCATTTCTAGGTTTTTGAAAAGCTGGATTTAAGTACAAAGTTGGGAAATAAACGTTTTACTTGAACCTGCTGTTTTGTAAAATTTAGTAAAACATCAAAATCAATGCATTAACAGGTTTAGAAATCCAAAGGGCTAGTCTGAGTATCTTAGGGGCACAAATTTACCAGAACCATTATGGATGCAACAGTGCTAACGAAGAATGGCTATTTAGTGGATGGGCTTTTAGATGGCACTTTATAAATCTCCATATGTAAAACTCTCACAGAAGATATTTAGAATGATTAGTTATGCCAAACTGAAAGCTCCTATGATAACAGCAGAACTTAGTATAGCTCCTGAGTCGCATGCATTGCATTGAAGGTGATTACTGAACACTATGAAGAAAGTTACTCTGTGCAGCACTGACCTGTGTGAGTTCTGGAGTGCCTCTGTAGCTCATCACTGCGAGTGAACCTCTTCCCACAATAGACCCAACTACAGACAAACGGGCGCTCCCCTGTGTGCAAGCGAACATGGGCTCGTAGCAAGGATGTTTTCCGGAATACCTTCTCACAACCTTGAATGTGGCAAACATGCTTCTTCTTCCCTAACTCTCCACTCCTAGATTTAAGGCAAAATATTTAATTCCAGTTTTAAACACTATGCGGTTTAGCGAGATTAACAACAAATGCAGATTAACAAATCACTCAAGTAAATGAGCCCAGCTTCATCTTCACCAGAAGAGCAAATTTTGCAGAACAAAAATGAACAGAAATGCTGGAGAGAGAACTTCCACAATTACATCCATTAAAGTATGGTCTGAAAAACCAAGGGACGAAATAATGTTTACATTATAATAAATCTTTATAAACCACTATATGCACTTAAGATAGGTTCAGAAGAGATTTATTAGAATAGCACCAAGGATGAGGGACTTCAATTATGTGGACAGATTGGAGGTTATGATGGCACTAGACATATTGTTAGTTTGGCCACAACTATAGTGTGCAGTTTTGGTCATCACACTGAAGGAAGGATGTAATTGCATTAGAGAGGGGTCAGAAGAGCTTCACCAGGATGTTGCTTGGGTTGCAGCAATTCAGCTGTGAAGAGACAAGACAGGCTGAGAAAGCTGAGAGGGCACCTAATTGAGGTGTACACAGTTCTGAGAGGCTTAGACAGGGTAGATACAGAGAAACATTTCCCCTTAGTACGTAGATCAATAACCAGAGGAGGAGGGGGTTTAGAAGGAATTTGGCGACATTTTTCACGCAGAAAGTGGTAGTTATCTGGAATTGCCTGAAAGGTAAGAACCCTTCTATAGGAAGAATGTTGTTAAACTTGAGAGGGTGCAAAAAAAATTTACAAGGATGTTGCAGAGATTGGGGGGTTTGAGTTGTAGAGGGAGGCTGAATAAGCTGGGGCCTTTTTTCCCTGGAATGTGGAGACTGAGGGGTGACATTATGCAGGTTTATAAAATCATGAGGGGCATGGACAGGGTGAATAGCCAAGGTCTTTTCCTAGGGTGGGGAGTTCAAAACTAGAGGGAACAGGTTTAAGATGAGAGGGGAATGATTTTAAAAAGGTCCTGAGGGGCAACTTTTTCATGCTGAGGGTGGTGCTTGTATGGAACTAGCTGCCAGAGGAAGTGGTGGAAGCTGGTACAATTACAACATTTAAAAGGCATCTGGACTGGTATGTGAATAGGAATGGTTTAGAGGGATATGGGCCAAATGCTGGCAAATGGGACTAGATCAGATTGAGACGTCAGGTTGGACCTGACAAGTTGGACCAAAGAGTCTGTTTCTGTGCTGTATAGTTCTATAACCCTCAAGTCTTTAAGTAGTATTCAAGTGAGCAGTTGAAATGCCATAGCATACAAAACCAAGTGCTGAAAATTGGGATTTGAATAGATACATGCTTGATAACCAGTGTGGGCACAATGGGGTGAAGGGCCTTTTTCAGCGCTGTTAAATCTCTATGAATCTAAGTTTAGGTTTTACTTCTTAGAACAGAGAAGACTAAAATGCAATTTGATGGAAGTGGTCAAAATCACAAACAGCTTAGATGCTGTGAATTAGCAGTTCTGTTTCTAGTGGCAGAAGGGTTGGTAACTACAGGACACATACTTGAGCAGATCGGCAAATTAACCAGGGATGACATGATATGATATTCTTTTACATCAGTAGTTGTGATCTGGATGAAAGCTGATCAAAAGGGCGGCACAGTGGCTCAGTGGTTAGCACTGCTGCCTCACAGCGCCTCCGGGATCGATTCCACCCTTGGGCGACTGTCCGTGTGGAGTTTGCACATTCTCCCCGTGTCTGCGTGGGTTTCCTCCGGGTGCTCCGGTTTCCTCCCACAATCCAAAGATGTGCAGGTTAGGTGGAGTGGCCATGCTAAATTGCCCCTAGTGTTCAGGGATGTGTAGCTTAGGTGGGTTATGGGGGATGGGTCTGGGTGGGATGCTCCAAGGGTTAGCGTGGACTTGTTGGGCTGAAGGGCCTGTTTCCACACTGTAGGGATTCTATGATCTATGAAAGCCTTCTCAAAAATAAGGTTAAAAGGGAAACTGGATACACACTTGAAGAGAAGGTAATTTGCCGTGCTCGAGGAAAAAAGCCGGAGTGGTGGGAGTAACTGACAACTTTTGGACCCCTTCTAAATTTTATTATTTTTGATTCTGCATATAAACAAATGGAATTGTAGAATGTAAATCCTTAAAAAGTAATTTTAAAAATTCCATTAATAAATAATAGAAACTGCCTCATCAATGTGCTCACTCCATGCTAAGTAACAGTACAAATGTTGAATATGTACAAAAAGGTGAGTTGAATCTAAAAGAGGAAAACAGGTTTGCATTTCAGGTATATTGCAGATTCAGCCTCAAGCACTTTTTAGTCTTAACTTTTAATAAAACTTGTCACACCTGTCGTCCTCATTCCATTATTTGTTTAAAAATTACATTTATGTTTAGTTTAATCCCCTAGTTACACAATTCTCAGAAGTATTGTAGCACTGTGGAGACTGAGGCATTACAAGGAACTCATTTTTTGCTAGCTCTAATTGAACAGTAATAGAGAAGCAACTGATGTAAGCACAGTGCTGTTTCAAGACGCAGGTGGGTCACATATCAGTCATGAGCTATTTCCAACTGGAACAGTCAACTGGCTCATGGGGTTCTTTTTCAGGTTAGCGAGCCATGACCAGTGAGGTTCCACAGCGATTGGGGGCGGAACCGCTACTGTTTACAATATATATTAAGGACTCAGAGTTCTAGAGGTATACAGCACGGAAGCAGACCCTTTGGTCCAACTCGTCCTTGCCAACTAGATATCCTAAATTAATCTAGTCCCTTGTGCCAACATTTGGCCCATATCCCTCTAAACTCTTCCTTTTCATATACACATCCAGATGCCTTTTAAATGTTGTAATTGTACCAGCCTCCACCACTTCCTCTGGCACCTCATTCCATACACGCATATGGGTACCACCCTCTGCGTAAAATGTTGCCCCTAAAACCCCTTAGGACTTGGAGGAAGAAAGCGAATGTCCTGCAGCCAGATTTGTAGACGACATAAAAATAGATGGAATGGCAGGTTGTAAGAGGGATACAAACGGTTTACATGGAGATATTGATAGGTTAAGTGGGCAAAAAGTTGGCAAATGAAGTATAATGTCGGAAAATGCAAAGTTGTTCATTTTGGAAGGGAGAGCTAAAGAACAGAATTATTTCAAAGATGCTAAGAGTATAAGAGTAGGGACATCTTACTGGGAGCAGGTGAGACCATCTGGAGTACTGTGAGCAATTTTGGTCCCCTTATTTAAAGGAAGGTATCATTTCACTGGAGGCAGTTCAAAGAAGGTTCACCAGGATGATCCCTGGTATGGAGGGATTGTCTTAGAAGAAAAGGTTAAACAGGCTGGGAAAAGAATCACTGGAATTTAGAATAAGAGATGATCTGATTGAAATGTTCAGATTTTTAATAGGCATGACGGGATAAATGCTGAGAGAATGTATCCCCTCAGGGGACAGTCTAAGACCAGAGAGCACAGTCTCAGTATAAATGGGTGCACTGATTTAAAGCTGAGATAGGGAAGAATTTCCACTCTTGAAAGGTTGAAATTCCTTGCCAGAGAGCCGGGGGAAACAGTTCTTGTGTACATTTAAGGCGGAGATGTATAGCTTCTTAATTAATAAGGGAATGAAGGATTATGGGGAAAGGGCAAGAAAGTGAATGTGAGGAATGTCAGATCAGCCATGATCGTATTGAATGGGGAAGCAGGCTTGAGGGACCGAACGGCCTACTTCTGTTCCTATTTCTTATAGTCTTATCTTTTTACTGAACAGGGTGACAAATGAACAGACAGGTTTGTCTTCATCGTCAACGGGTCAAACAGTGGCACTCCTGACCCAGCAGCACAGCGGAGGCACTTCGCATTACATGGCCTTCAGTGGCTCAACAGCACCTTCACAAAGGGATAAGGGGATGAGGCAACAAACATTGGTCTTGCCACTGATGCTCACACCACATACATGAATAGGAGAAAAGAGAAATCAGAAGTAGAGTTAAAGACAGAATGAAAGGAAGGCACACCTTTTCTCGCCATCTTTGCAATTTGGACAAGTGCAGGCCATCCTTTTCATCTTCTTGTTTTGCTGCACCTGCTGCTCTGCAATCTCATCAGCTGGTAAGGCTGGTTCCATGTGCAGCTGGCTAAGCTGGCTCGAACTCAGACCAGTGATAGTGATATTGTTGGCAGAAACTGGGGACATGACCCCTGCCTGCACATTTAACTGTTGCTGTCCTGTCAGGATTAAAACAACATTTTTCATTAACAAGGAAGAGAACTTTACAGCACAACAGGAGATCATTCAGCCCATCTGACCTGTGCTGCTTGTACGAAAGAGCCACATATTCAATTATCCATATTCTATTGCCCATTTCTCTCCTGTCCTGATACTTTCCTTTTTTCAAATTATTATTCACCTCCCTTATAAAAGTTGTTACTGTTTTTAACACAGTTTTCACTGGGTTATCCATGTTTTAGCAATTTTTTTTGTAATAACGGGGTCAGTCTGCAAAGAACAGGGTCCTGTGTATTCATCTATGTATCTTCCAACATAGACAGGCACACCACACAGAGTCCAACTGATTATTCTAATTTAGTTGTCAGTGTAATTCCTCACAAATTCAGGATTATACAGCAAATGTTGTCCAATTACAGCAACATATCTAACAGTAGATATGATATTGTAAGTTCTCAAAATGTGAGCTGGTTGGACATGGTCAGTACCTTTCTTGTTGCGAACAGGCAAACTGACATGTTCTTCCACATGATCTTCCAGTCTTTGGGGCGTATGATCTACACACTTGGCATCAGACCAGCACTGAGATTTAGCTCTGTTCTTTGCAGAAAGAAAGAACATGTACGTGGACTGTGCCTGTTTGGTAACAGGAGACAGCCATTCGCTGGTGCATTCCGCAGGGCAATGTCGTGACCAATCAGAGTCAACCTGCCTGCCTTAAAATGTAAACAAAGGCTGGCAGGCAACAATCAATCAGCATTAATAGGTGGCTCTACTAATCAAAGCCCACTTGCCAGTCAATCAGTTCCTGTCTCATGTGGTATACCTCTGTCTTGCAATGAAATTATTAATAAATTCCTAAATGAAAACCATGACCACGCTTCAAAGTTACTTCACGAGCTGTAAAATAATTTGCAATTGCCTGCAGCTGTGACAAGTGTTACATAAATGCAAGGTTTATTTTTGCTTGTCACTCTTCCAAACGACAGCCTCTTATCCCTGGTATTATCTTAATGAAGCTCTTCTTCACTCAAACGGTGGCCTTGACATCCTTCTTAAAACGAAGACCATACCATGGGCGTCTCAGAGGTTTTCTCATTGGATTGGTATTGAATTCTAGAATCTTCAATTTCTATCACCCCGTAGCACAATAGATACTGGCCCAACTGCAGTCCCAACATCACTTGAACAAATAATTCCAGATCTTGACAATGTTTCAGGACAAAACATTTCTTCTTCGCTTCCCTCTATATTTTCTGCCAATGACATAATGTCCATACATCAGTTATTAAACTGTTCACCTAAAATATCTGGGAACAGTGGGGAAAGTGATTAGGATCGGGGGTAAATGGGTCAGGACATATCTAGGATGGTGATGGTGGTGTCTGTGACTTTGTCTATAATGTATGCTTTTGTGAGTATGACTACATTAGGTCTATGAAACAGCTCTCCCAATTTTGGCACTTGCACCCAGATGTCAGCAAAGAGGACTTTGCTGGGTTGCTGTTTCTGCCGCTGTCTTTCCAGTGCCAGGTTGATGCCAGGTCATCCATCTAGTTTCTGTTCTTTGAGACTTTGTAGTGACTGATACAACTGAATGGCTTTCTAGACCATTTCAGAGGGCAATTGAGAGTCAACCACATTGCTGTGGGTCCGGAGTCGCACATAGGCCAGACCAGGTGAGGATGGCAGATTTCCTTTCTTGAAGGACATTAGCAAACCAGACAGGTTTTTCCCATGATCGACAATGGTTTCATGATCATCAGTAGATTCTTAATTCTAGACATCTGCTGTGGTGAGTTCAAACCCAGATCCCCAGAACATTCGTTAAGGTTCTGGATTAATAGTCTAGCAATAACACCACTAGGCCATTTATTTCCAGATGTCCTAGGGATGTATTTGCAGGTGCAGTCAGAGAGGGTTTAAAATAAAATGCAAGCGGGATGGGAATCTATAGAGGGAGATGAATAACAGGAAAATAAGGACTAAAATAAAAGATTGAATGGGAAATAAGAAAGGTGATAGGCAGAGAATTCAAGGAATAGAATTGAGCACAGTCACATTGAATGTGACTAAGAATGCTAAAAAGACAAGCCTTAAGGCCTTATACCTTAATGCATGGAGCACTTGAAGTAAAATGGATTAATTAATTGCGCAAATAGATGTAAATGTGTATGACATAATGGGATTACAGAGATATGGATGCAGTGTGACCAAGAATGGGAACTGAATATGTCGGGGTTTTCAGTTTTTTGAAAGGGCAGACAAAAGGAAAAGGAGATGGGGTAGCACTGTTAATTAAGAAGGAATTAATGTGATTGACAGAAAGGGTATTAGCTCTGGTGAAGTAGAATCTGTATGAGATCTGCTTAGAAACACCAAGGGGCTAAAAACGATAGTAGGGGTTGTATAAAGACCCTTAAACTGTTGTCTTAATTTTGGGGAAGGCTTTAAAAAGGATGTTAGAGATGCATGTAATAAAGACATAGCTATAATTACAAGTGACTTCAGTCTGCACGTAGATTGGGCAAACCAAATCAGTGGTAATATTGTAGAGGATAAATTCATGGAGTTATATGGGATGGTTTTATGGATCAACACATTGAGTAATCAACTAGAGAAAAGACCATCCTTGACCGGATATTTTTTTAATGAGGAATGAATAATTGACAATCCAACTGTGCACAGGCCCTTAGGGAAGAGAGAACACGATAGGATAGAATTCTTCATCACGATGGAGAGTTACGTAGTGGTTTCTGTGACTAGGGTTCTGAATTTAAATAAAACAAATTACAATGATCTGGGGATAAACTGGGGATCGTTATTTGAGTGATGATGGTAGGTAGGCAATGAACTGTTACTCATTCCAGTCTGACACAAAGATGAGATGGGAAATATGGTCAGACCATGGCTAGCAAGGGAGACCGGGGACAGCAGTAAATCTAAGGAAGTTGCCTACAGATTGTCCAAAAAGAACAAAAGACCTGAGGGTTGGGACCGGTTTAGATTCCAGTAAAGGGACACAAAGAGATTGACTAAGAGGGGGAAAATAGAGTTTGAGAGTGAGTTTGCAGGAACATACAAACTAATAGTAAAAGGCTCTATAGGTAAGTGAAGAGAAAAAGATTAGTAAAGATGAAAATAGATCCCCTACAGTAAGAAACAGGTGAATTTATAATGGGGAACACTGAGATGGCAGACCAATTAAATACATACTTTAGTTCCGTCTTCATAGAGGAAGACTTAAATAACAACCCCAAAATATGGGGAAACACAAGGTCTAATGGGAAGGAGGAAATGAAAGAAATTAGTATTAGGTCAGGAAATGGTATTGGGGAAACTAACAGCAGATAAATCCCTGGGGCCTGATAACCTTTATCCCAGAGTACTTAAGG
>JAHRHZ010000105.1:2722958-2743047 GCA_024137785.1 Ginglymostoma cirratum
GGGCCTGATAGCCTTTATCCCAGAGTACTTAAGGAAGTGGCCCTAGAATAGCAGATGCACCAGTAGTTTTCTCCCAAAATTCTATAGACTCTGGAACAGTTCCTGTGAGTTGGGGAGTAGCAAATGTAAACCCACTATTTCAGAAGGGAGGCAGAGAGAAAACAGCAAATTACAGACCAGTTACAGCGTGGCATCAGTAATGGGAAAAGCGATGAAGTCCATTATAAAAAAAATAATAGCAGACCACTTGGAAGACAGTGGCAAGATCGGACAGAGTCAGCATGAATTTACAAAGGGGAGGTCGAGCTTGACAATTCTGTTAGAATTTTTTGTGGATGTAGCTGATAGAGTGGTAAGGGGGAGCCAGTGGATATGGTCTACTTGTATTTTCAGAGGGCTTTTGATAAGGCCCAATATAAGAAATCAATGCTCAAAATTAAAATGCATGGGATTGAAGGTCATGGACTGAAATGGATCGAGAACTGGTGTGCAAACAAGTAACAAAGTGTAGGAATATTTTTCCAAGTGGCAGGCAATGACTAGTGGGGTACTCTAGGGATCAGTGCTTGGATCTCAGCTGTTTACAGTATATATTAATGATTTAGATTTAGAGGAGACTATGTGTCATCTTTAAGAACAAAAAAACAAAACAGAAGTACTGCACAGGATCAGGCCCTTTGGCCCTCCAAATCTCTGCGGATCATCATGCCCTAACTAAACTGACCTAAAGAAAATACCTTCTGCCCTTATTCAGTCGTATCCCTTTGTTCCCTCCCTATTCATGTAATCATCTAGATGCTTCTTAAATGTCACCAACATGCCTGCTTCCACCACCTCCTCTGGCAGTGTGTTCCAGGCTCCTACCATTCTCTGCGTGAAAAGCTTCTTTCGCACATCTCCCTTAAACTTTCCCCCTCTCACCTTGAACCTGTGCCCCTTTGTAATTGAAACTTCAACCCTGGGAAAAAGCCTCTCACTATCCACCCTATCTGTGCCTCTCCGAATTTTGTAGACCTCTATCAAGTCTCCTCTCAGCTGCCATCCTTCCAGTGGAAACAATCCTAGTCTTTTTAACCTTTCCTCATAGCCAATGCCCTCGAGACTGGGCACATCCTGGTGAATCTTCTCTGCACTCTCTCCAAACCTTCACGTCCTTCAGGTAGTGTGGCAACCAAAGCTGCACACAGTACTCCAAATAATGCTACCTAACAAGGGTTTTATAAAGCTGCAACATGGTTTGCAAACTGTTGTACACCATGCCCCGGCTGATGAAGGCAAGCATGCCGTATGCCTTCTTAATTACCTTGGCTACCTGTGTTGTCACTGTTAGGGAACTGTGGACCTGCACGCCCAGATCCATCTGTATGTTAATGCTCCTAATGGTTCTGCCATTTACAGTATAATTCACACCTAAATTTGACCCTCCAAAGTGCATCACCACACATTTGTCTAGATTAAACTCCATCTGCCATTTCTGTGCCTAAGCTGCCAAACCATATTGTGTTGTATCCTTTTACAATCATTGGCATTATCAGCAATTCCACCAATCTTCATGTCATCTGTAAACTTACTAATCAGACAACCCGCATTTTCCTCCAGATCATTTATATACACTACAAACAACAGAAGACCTAAGACTGATCCCTGTGGAACACCACTAGTCTCCATTCTAAAAACACCACCATCGCTACCCTTTGTCTTCTATGACCAAGCCAGTTTTGTATCCATCTAGCGAGCCACCCCGAATCCCTTGTGATTTTAGTTTTTGTATCAATCTGCTATGTGGGGGTTTATCAAATGCCTTACTAAAGTCCATATAACCTACATCCACAGCTCTTCCCTCATCAATTATCTTCAAAAAAAAAATCATTCAGGTTGGTGAGACATGACCTTCTCCGTACAAAACCATGCTGCCTGTCACTTAACTAGTCAATTTTCTTCCAAATGTGCATGTATCCTGTCCCTCAGTATGCCCTCCAAGAGCTTCCCCACCACAGATGTTAGGCTCACTGGCCTATAATTTCCTGGATTATCCCTGCTTGCTTTCTTAAACAAGGAAACAACACTAGCTAAATCTCCGGTCCTCTGGAACCTCGCCTGTGACAAAGCTTGTGGGAGGGTGAGCTATGAGGAGGAGGCAGAGATGCTTCAGTTATTTAGACAAGTTAAGTAAATGCGTAAATACATGGTAGGTGCAGAATACTGCAGACAGATGTGAAGTTACTCACCCTGGTAACAAAAACAGGCAGGTAGATTACTATCTGAATGGTGATAAATCGCAGAAGCACAGTGCTGCAATGAGACCTGAGTATCCTCATGCACCTGTTGTTGAAAGTAAGCAATAGGCAAATGGTATGTTGGCCTTTATAGCAAGAGGATTTGAGTATAAAAGCAAGGATGTTTTGCTGTAACGATATAAGTCATTGCAATATTGTGTGCCGTTATAGTCTCCTTACTGGATTGGTTAGGACTATATTCACTAGAGTTCAGAAGAATGAGGGAGAGAATCTCATAGAAACCTATAAAATTCTAACAGGATTAGACAGGGTAGATGCAGAAGGATGGTCTCGATGACTGGGGAGTCCAGATCCAGGGGTCACAGTCTAAGGATAAGGGGTTGGCCTTTCAGGACAGAGCTGAGGAGAAATTTCTTCACCCAGAGAGTGGTGAGCCTGTGGAATTCTCTGCCTCAGGAAACCGTCAAGGCCAAAACATTGAAGATTTTCAAGAAAGATATATATATATGTTCTTAGGACTGAAGGGATAGAGAAAGTGGAATCAGGGAATTGAGTTGGATGATTAGCTATGATCATATTGAATAGCACAGAAGACTCAAAGGGCAAATGGCCTACTCCTATTTTCTACATTTCTGTCCCAATATTGTAGCTGTACTGGAACAGCTTAGCTAGGGGCAAAACAAGTTCTGGAGCACATGACCTCAGTACATTTTCCAGAATAACGTCAGACTCATTGCCTGTGCAGTATCCAATACCATAGCATCTAGCTATTTGAATCACATTGTCCCAATCAACCTGCGCTGCCTGCTCGTGCTTCCGCTGCATCCCCGTACTTGCTGCAGGACACTGGACCACAGCTCTGCACAAACAGTATTCATCTTTGCAGAAAGTTGGTCTTGAACCCAGGCCTCCTGGCTCAGAGGTATGGACATAACACTATACAACAAGAACCCTCAAGTCCAGATTTATTAATTGAATTTAACTTCCACCTGCTACAGTGGAATTTGCACTGATATCTCCACAGCATCAGCCTGGGCCTCTGGATTATGAATCCACTGACATCACCGTGATGCCATCTGCCTTGATTAAGGAACAGATTCAAAGAGCTGAATGGTCTCTCACTGTTTCCTTCCATTATTTCAATGGTTCCAATAAATTCCTTCCACTTACACAAAGTCCAAGAATCAAGCACAGCAAAGATGGCCAATCGACCACCATGCCTGTGCCAGCTCGTTAAAAAAAATCCAATTAGCACCACACACTTCTGCTATTTCCCTGCAGCCCAGCAAGTTGTTTACATTCAAACATTCATCCAATTCCCTTTAGAAAGTTACTATTGAATCTGTTTCCACCCGCTTTAGTCAGTGCATTTCTCATCATAACAACTCACTGTGTTAGACTTGGTTGATTGACATTTGTGTAAATTGCCTCTCACCTGCAGCATTGGTGACAGTGACTGGTACTCCCGGCACCTGCAAGCCGTTGATGCTAATGGTCTGAATTGCCTGGCCAGTGGCAAACTGCGCAGTGTTCAGGTTAATGGCACCCCCTGCCGGTGCAATTCTCGGCAAGGCAGTCCCCTTCCGGATCAAAGAGCCCGTAGAGGATCTCTTCCCACCTGCGGCTGGGGCAATCCGTGGAAAGCTACCAGAGGGACTGGAGCCTTGCTGAAGTGCCGCGGAATTCTTCACCTGCACGGCCTGCCAGTTAACCTGTCCTGAGGAGGAGACAGGTTGACTCCTGATGATAACTGGCGGGGAGCTGTGCTCACTGGTCTGAATCTGCAGGTTCTGTGGGGATTTCTGGGGGACGGTGGGAAGGTTGTGGCCACTCATGGAGGCTGCCTGCACAACACGGATAGCCTGCTGAGGGATGGTCTGGACCGCCTGTTCCTGCTTCTGCTGTACCACCTGTACTTGCTGCAGAACGTTGGAGCCAGGACTCTGCACCAAGAGTACATTGGTGCCTGGCTGGATGACGTTTCCTGATGAAGCCTCCACGAGCGTGACTGTTTCCGCCACCGTTGCAGGATTTGTTGATTTCCTCCTCGACCTTTTGCTGAGCTTCGCTGAGCCACCTCCTCCACACGCAGCATCACTGGCCAACTGTATGGCCGTTCCATCACCGGCACCAACCAAATTACTAATTGGCACAGACAGTGCAACGTTTCCACCACTTGCCAGCTTGATGATGTTGCCCTGGCCTTGTACAGTCGTGCCGCCAACCTTCTGCACTTGGGCAGGGAGAGATAAGGCAGGTTTCATGTGCATCGCCTGAGGAGAGACCTTCTGCGTATTGGCTGCCAGTGCAGTGGTCACAAAAGCCTGGTTGGTGCCTGGAATGAGCTGGATCTGACCCGTCATGTTTTGCTGAACATTGGTGATCTGAAGGGACTGCCCACCCAGGGTCTGGACCTGGGGGATTAACTGATACTGAACGTTCTGCCGTGAGCCTTTGTTGACCGTCGCTTGGCTCTGAATGGCCAGCACTAACTGTCCAGAGATGGAGGGGCTAACAGTTGGACCGGTGACCTGTGACCCCTGGATTTGAAAGACTTTTCCATTGGCTCCAACAAAGCTGAAATTGCCGCCATTTTGCCCATTAGGTGCTGGAGCTGGCTTCAACAGCGGCAGCTTCTTTGTGACCATCTGTACTGCCACTGGAGAGGGTGTGGAGCTGGATTCCACAGCTGGGGGTCCAATCTTGCTGCATGTTGCTGCCAGGAGGGCCAGAGGAGACGGCTGTGAATCCTGAAACAAGAGCCAGAGAGAGGAAAAAGGGAAAGAAACATAAAACATTAGGAAATGTTGTATTTCAATAATGCCCTTCAAATCCTCAGGAGCGCCCAACCACTCTACACCATGTGTGGCTACTTTTGTGATATAGGAAATCTAGCAGCTGACTTGTGCACAGAAAGCTCCCACAAATAGTAATGCAATAATTTGTTCTACTGATGTTGATTGAGGTATAAATATTATTTAGGACAATGAAGAGAACTCTCCTCTTTGTCTTTGAATTATCCTATGCAATCCTTTATGCACTGCATTGGGGGAAGATAGATCCAAAGCCCACACAGCCAGGATATGGGGAGAAACATAAAAAAGTGAGCTGAACAAAATGAATTTGCATGCAATTAGAGCAGTTAGCCCCTGCATAGGTCCGGAAATTTGAAAATATCAAGTGGCTAAGTATGTCAGGGGAGATACCCACATGGCATACCTACTACCAGCACTGCTCTCATCCCCGCAAGTGGGCAGAAGCAACAGGCAAGAACAAAAGTGGTCCCAAAAGTTACAGACTCCTGGAGCTGCCATGTTGTTTGATGGCAGGTGCTCCAAAACAGTAGCATCTTCCCTTACCTCAATCATTGTTGATGCTGCTGGTTGGAGATATTCACAGGGACTAATGGTGGTGGTGGCAGCCATAGTGTCCTGCTGGTCTGAAAATGAAAGCAGGGTGTTATCTATAAAGAGCACGTGGAAAGGAAACCTTTTCATGAGACCTCAGGGTCTCGCATCAATCAGCATGTCTCTCTCTTGGATTTTAGTTCATTGTTCCTTCAATGCTCCCTGGCCCTGCCAAACTTTACTTCTCTTCTGAAGATTGAAAGATAGGGTTTGATTTCAGCAGATCCTAACTGCTCTTAGCCATCTCTCACCCCTGCACGATCCTTGATTGATTTATTGTCACGTAATCCGAAGCACAGTGAAAAGCTTTGTTTCCAAGCAATACAGACAGATCATAGTTAACAAGGATGTACACATCAAAGGCTGTAAAAGACTTAGAGGCATACAGATTACATTGAAAAGAACCTTATTAATAATTTTTACAGATTTAGAATTTAAATTTAAAAGTGCAGTACGGTAATATGAAATGTTAGAGTTAGATCTGCCGTAGGGAGCTCACAAGGAGCCGCACGGTGTCTCAGCCACCTTGAAACAAAATCAATTCCAGAATCTTTCTATGCCAACCATCTTCCTTTGTGCCAGGTATGACTCCAACCAGCAAAGAGTTTTCCTCCTGATTCCTACTGACTTCAAAGGAAAATACTATGGATGCTGGAAATAAGAATTAAAAAATGCTGGAAAATCTCTGCAAGTCAGGCACCTGATGAGGAGTCATTGACATGAAATGTTAACTGTTTCTCTCCAGCCTGACCTGCTGAGTTTTTCCAAACTTATTTTTTGTCTTTATCCCACTGACTTCAGTTCTATTAGTGCTCCTCAATGCCACGCTTGGCCGAATGCCATTTTGATGTCAAGGGCAGTTACTCTCGCCTCACCTCTTGAATTCAGCTCTTCACCCCTCATTTGGACCACGGCTGTAATGAGGTCAGGAGCTGAGTAGCCCCAGTGAAACCCGAACTGGGTATCAGTGAGGCTAGTTATTGTTGAGCAAGTGCTGCTTGATAGCATTGTCAATGACAACTTACATCACTTTACGGATAATGGTGAAAAGACTGATTGAGCCTTGTGACCTGGTTGGATTTGTCCCACTTTTGTTGGACAGGATATACCTAGGCAATTTTTCCACATTGTTGTCCAGATGCCAGCGTGGTGGGTGTACTGGAACAATTTGGCTAGGTGTTGGCTAGTTTTGGAGCATAACTTTCAGTACTACTGCCAACATATTAATGGGGCCATAGCACTTCAGCTGATTCCTGATATCACAAACAACTGAGTCAGCTGAAGGCTGGCACCCGTGACGCTGGGGAACTCAGGAAGCTGAAAGGATCATCCACTCGGCACTTCTGGCTGATGTGGTTGCAAATCACGTAACTGTAATAGTACAGAAGGCCATTTGGCCTGTTGTATCTGTGTCAGCTCTTCAAATGACCAATTCACTCTGTTCCATTCTTTTGCATTCTTCTTGTAACCCCTGCACATTCTTCCTTTTCAAATAACTCTCCAATTTCTTTTCGAATACTTGGCTTGAACCTGCCTTTATCACTCACTAGGAAGTGTATTCAAAATGTTAAGCATCGTAATGTGAAAAAGATTTTACACGTTGCTTTTGCACCTTTTGTCAATTACTTTAAATCCGCGCCCTCTCATTAACAGTCCTTCCTCAAGTGGGAAAAAGATATTTCTCTCTAGCTGTTTTTCAGCCATGTCTTTTGCGCTGGACTCACCCGTTCATGAGGATGGGGATATCTGTGGAGCCTTGTCTTTCTGTTAGTTAATTGTCCAACAACATACAGAAGTGCAGGGCTGCAGAGCTTAGATCCGTTCTTAGGAAGGGTCACCGGACCCGAAACGTTAACTCTGTTTTCTCCTTCACAGATGCTGCCAGACCTGCTGAGCTTTTCCAGCAACTTTGGTTTTGTTCCTGATTTACAGCATCCGCAGTTCTTTCGGTTTTTATTTAGATCCGATCTGTTTGTTGTTGGATCACTTAGCCTGTCTACTGCATTGTGCTTCCACTGTTAGGTAGTCAGTATTCCTGTGCATTGACACCATTTTTAAGTAGACCCGGTATAGAATTTTTCACACAGCAGGATACTATATATTGCACCCAGAGCTGAATGCAGTATCTTACACCCAACAGGATATTGTATATTACTTCTTGAGCCGAAACCAGCATAATCCATGCTGTAAAACAGCATATAATGGTTCCATCTAGTCCACTTAGACTCTAGGCCTTCAAACCCTCTTTATCCCAAACAAAACATATTTCCTTCAATTTCACTCTCCCTAATGTGGTTCTGTACCTTGCCCTTCATCTAGACTATTTGTTTCAACCACTCCTGGTGGTTATACCTTGCCAATTCTCAGCATTCACTGAGTAAATCCTTTTCTACTGCATTTGTTCTTTTCCACAACACTGCAGTTCTGTGCACTGTGATCTCATTGGACTGTACACCAAAATCTAATTTTTACAGTATGTGCACAGCGATTGGTGCTGGAAGATCAAAGCGATGTGTGATGTCGGACAGTAGTTTAGGGGTCACCGACAATGCCAACCTGTGATTTTTAAGAGACCCCATTTATGCCACACAGTTAATCCCCGTCATGCCTCTTGAGCACGAAAAACATTGCTTCTGGTAGCACGCGCTTGACACGTCATGACCAACAGCGGTCGAGACGGAGGGGCAATGGTCAAGCGTTGCTACAGAGCCCTATCCGGAGGCACATGAACCCCCAACCTCCATATCCACCACCCTCCCTCTGATGACAATCCGGTGAGACAGAGAGGGCAACAACCTGCGGATTTTATTGCCAACCGTTGCTCGCCCAATGATGGGCATCTTGACATTGCCAGTGCAAAACTGCAAAAGCAGCAGGGAAACGAAAAACGAAACATTTTCCATTTTTCTATTCTTTTTTCAAAGAAAAAAGAGAAAATGTAAAAATGTTATCAACACTTTGCAATGCAACATATGCAAGAATCTGCAATGCACATCCAGCGTCAAAATATTCCCCACCAGGATGCATGCGATTAATTATATTTTGCAAATCTCCTTCCCCTCCCACCCCCTGCGCAAAGTGCGCCTTTAAGTGTCGGAGGGGAAAAAAAACGCAGCAGCAGCAGCAGCAGCAGCGGCGGCGGCGGCGGTGGCGGCCGGAGCGAGCGGCTCGGCCCCGGTCCCATCCCCCACCCCTTGGGCCCCCGGGCCCGGTCGCCGCCTGTCAACCCGCTTCGCCTGGATATCCTTCACCAGCGGCGGACCTCGGTCGCCACAAAAATACCCGATTTAAAACCCGATTATTTATTTTAAATTTTTTTTTTAAAAAAGCGAACCTACCGCTCATGATGTTTTATTCACTTTAAGAGGGTCAAAGTGGAGCCCGCGGCCGTCGTCCAATCGGCTCCTCCGTCCCGCCCACTCAGTCCCAGACTGACACTGAACCCGACCAATCGAACGCCGTATTGGTCCCGTTCGCTCCTGACGCCAAGATGTAGGAGGGCGGGGTTTTCACGCTTCCACGCTCTGATTGGTCGGCGCCCCGTCTTGATCGACTGACGGGCGTGGGCGGAACCCATACAAGCAGGGATTGGAATTGGACAACATTCTGACAGACGGTGGCGTGGACCACTCGAGAGCAAGGATGCGGAGGGGGCGTCTCCTATATCCGGGGGCTGATTGGTCAGATGTCATGGGGCGGGGCATTAGTGGAATGATTGATAGGGGGATCCGGGGATAGCCTGCGCAGCTGCAAATGAAGCAGAGGTGACTAGCAGCCATTGTTCACCCTGGGGAAGGGAATTTTTTTAAACAGGCACCGCCCTGCTCTCAATGCAAAACCATCCAATTGAAATGCACTTTCTAACTTTACATGTTTCCAACATTTGCAAGTCCAATCGCAGTTTGAAACCGGCAGGATGCAATGCTGTAAAAGCAATACACTAGGAACAAGCTGATTGCATTATTACTTTAAAAAGTTTGCAAGCTTTTACATAAAATAAAAAGTTTGTCGCTTTTCTGCAGGCATTAACCAGTGTCACTCTTGAAATAACTCCACAGAAGCTGGTATCCTGTCATCAAGTCACCCTTTATTTACATGTGCACAGTCCTTGACCCCCTCACAGCTGGCTCTCAGAGTGAACAGAACCCCTGACAGAGAGAGCAAGAACTGCAGATGCTAGAGTCAGGGACGACTCAAGTGTGGAGCTGGAGGAACACTGCAGGCCAGGCAGCATCAGAGGAGCAGGAAAGATCCCAAACTTTCCAGAACCTCTGACACTTCTGTTTATAGCTGTCAACAAGGGCTCCCAGATTAACAACCACAGACAGGGAACTCATATTCTACAAGGTCTAGCTGGCTGATTTTTGTTAACAATCACTATCACCAATTGTGTAAAGTAAAATGTATTCAGGAACACAAGAGTGCAAATGTGAGTCAACACACTGCGGAGCTGGAGGAGCACAGCAGGTCAGGCAGCATCAGAGGAGCAGGTCAGTCAACATTTTGTGTCAGGACCCTCCTTCAGAAATGGGGGAGGGGGAACGCAGCAAAAAAAATAGAGGTGAGGGGTGGGACTGGGGAAGGTAGGTGGGATGGTGATAGATGAATGCAGGTAGGAGGTTGGTGGGGATTGGTCGGTGGAAAGAGTGGGGCAGATAGATGGGGAAGGAGATGGATAGGTTGTGTCAGGTCAAGGAGGTGGGGATGAGAGGGAGGGTTGGACATGGGATGATGCTGGGGTGGGTACATTTTAATACTGGTGACTTCCATGTTTAGGCCATTGGGCTGTAGGGTCTTGAGGCAGAATCGGAGGTCCACAATACCTTCCGGTCGCTAACCATTTTAACTCCCTCTCCCACTCCCTGGGTGACATGTCCATCCTGGGACTCCTCCAGTGTCACAATAATACCAGATGCAAACTGGAGGAACAACACCTCATATTCTGCCTGAGCCACCATGCTGTCCTGTAGATGTAGAAGGTAGTTTGCACAAAAGAAGGTCCCACCAATACTTATGATCTAACTGACAAGGTATCAATTTTAGCAGTTTAAGGATTCAGGTCATTGTCATTCTGAAATGGCAGGTTTAATATTTTCTAATCAACCTGTTCAGAGATGTTATTGCACACCCATGACAATAGACAATAGACAATAGGTGCAGGAGTAGGCCATTCGGCCCTTCGAGCCAGCACCACCATTCATTATGATCATGGCTGATCATCCACAATCAGTGTCCTGTTCCTGCCTTATCCCCATAACCCTTGATTCCATTATCTATAAGAGCTGTATCCATCTCTTTCTTGAAAGTATCCAGAGACTTGGCCTCCACTGCCTTCTGGGGCAGAGCATTCCATATATCCACCAGTCTCTGGGTGAAGAAGTTTTTTCTCAACTCTGTTCTAAATGGCCTACCCCTTATTTTTAAACTGTGTCCTCTGGTTCTGGACTCACCCATCAGCGGAAACATGCTCCCTGCCTCCAGAGTGTCCAATCCCTTAATAATCTTATACGTCTCAATCAGATCCCCTCTCATCCTTCTAAACTCAAGTGTATACAAGCCCAGTCGCTCCAATCTTTCAACATATGATAGTCCCGCCATTCCGGGAATTAACCTCGTGAACCTACGCCGCACTCCCTCAATAGCAAGAATGTCCTTCCTCAAATTTGGAGCCAAAACTGCACACAATACTCCAGGTGCGGTCTCACCAGGGCCCTGTACAACTGCAGAAGGACATCTTTGCTCCTGTACTCAATTCCTCTTGTTATGAAGGCCAGCATGCTGTTAGCTTTCTTCACTGCCTTGGATAAGTGCATATTTTTGGCTGAGGTTATTAGTGTGGAATTTGAACACACAACTAAAAATTTAAGAGATAATAGTGTTAACTGTTGAGGCCTAGTCACAGTTGAGCAATATATTGATGATACTAACAGCTTATGCTTTGAAACAGCCAGTTATAAAATGGAATTAATTGAATCCTGTAAATTTATGCTGCTTCCAGAAATTAAAATCCTGTGAATACCACAATGTGGAATGAATTGCCAGAGGAAGTGGTAAATGCAGGTACAGATCAACATTTAAAAGACATTTGGACAGGCACATGATTAGGAACGGTTTGGAGAGATATATGGCAAATACCAGCAAATGGGAAACAAAAACAGAAATTGCTGGAAAATCTCAGCAAGTCTGGCAGCATCTGTGGAGAGGAATCAGCTTTAACATTTCCAATCCGGTGACCCTTCTTCAGAACTCAAATGGGACTATTTTAATTTCAGGAAGCCTGATCAGACTGAAGGGTCTATTTCCATGCTGTATGATCCTATAACTCTACAACTGGAACCTTCAACATTATCTAACCTGATCATCTTTAAATCTGTTTTTGGAATTGGGTAACACAATTATGACCAATACTTAAGTCCGCAGCCGGTTTCTGTTGAAGTGGCGATGCTGTTCCCAACATTTAACTGCCTTATCATAAAATATATCAGAGATAAAAGGTACTGCAGATGCTGGAGAATCCGAGATAACAAGCATGGGGCTGGATGAACACAGCAGGTCAAGCAGCATCATAGGAGCAGGAAAACTTGACGTTTCGGGCCTAAACCCTTCATCAGAAATGGGGGAGGGGAAGAGGGTTCCTCCACTCACCTTTACTGGCTCCATCCCCGCCTCTTCGACTTGTCTGCCTCCTCTCCACCTATCCTCTCCTCTATCCATCCTCTATCCGCCTCCCCCTCTCTCCCTATTTATTTCAGAACCCTCTTCCCCTCCCCCATTTCTGATGAAGGGTTTAGGCCTGAAACGTCAAGTTTTCCTGCTCCTATGATGCTGCTTGACCTGCTGTGTTCATCCAGCCCCATGCTTGTTATCATAAAATATGTTGGATTCTCACTCCTGAGGTCACTGCAGAAAATGTTAGTAGACCATAAGACAAGGGACAAAAGTAGGCCATTCAGCCAATCAAATCTGCTGTGCCATTCAATGAAATTATGGCCGAGCTGATAATCCTCAACTCCACTTTCCTGCCTTATCTGCATAACCATTGATTTCCCTTACTGATTAAAAATCTACTGTTGCGCCACTTTTGCCCATTTCCCAAGAACAAGCATTAAAAAAAAAACATTTTGGAAGATAGTGACTGAGAGTTTACAACAAGAAGACTGGGTTACCATCAGTAATTTTCAAGTAGGACATATATCTCCAATCTGTGGAGAGTAATATATATTGCAGCACAAGAGGTCAGTATTAGAATTTCAGCATTGGGCAAAGGGATCAGCAATGGAGTAGTACGTTAGAGGCAGAGACTGTGGTGAGTGAGTGATTAGGGTCAGTGAGAGTTGAGGGTGCAGGAAGGGGCAGTAATCCAGAATATCCTACCGCTTGCTCCTGTTCTCCAAGCAGGTTCCCAGCCCCCTGATTCAAGAGATCTCCCATTGTTCACCAGGTGTATCATTTTTTTTCCATTGCCACTTCTCTGAGCTCATTATGCCCCATCTCTGCAATATTCACACATAGCTGTTTCTCCCCTAAGCCAGAAGATTATGTGTTCATCTTTGGACGTAAATGCAAACAAATGCCACCTAAATACAAATTGTTCTTCCACATGAACAGGAATCTGAGCTGATACTCCCGGTGCTGGACGGCACAGTGCACCATCTTTCAGACTTAACCAAGGCCCTAGAGCTGCACTTTGAGGCTGATGCAAAAGACCTCATAGCACCATAAGGAATACCAGGGGCAGTCTGTTCAGTGCCCAGACCAATAATCCTTCAACCATGCAAGAAGAAGTGTTTTTTATACAAATTTGTACCAGCTCATAGCAGAAACCTTCACTCCCCGAACGCACTTTTTGATGTTAGCATCGCCCTTAACAAGCTTTCCTGGGAAATATTCAACTGGCCACACCGGTGTTTTGCTGGTGCAGAGGGAAAGAAATGTATAAACGATAAGGTCTATTCACAATGGTGTCTTCCTTTTCTCGGTCTCACTGTGTTAAAAAATAGAACCACAGGTGATTTGGTGAAAATAATTAAGCATTACCGCTGGGCCTCTTGTGGCACTGTGGTTAAAAACATAAAAGATTCAAAAACAAACAATCCAAAGACAGAAGTCAGACCAGGTCAGTAGAGTATTAAAGTGTCCAAGTGGCTCCAGAGAGTGAAGTCTGTGGGTAAACCATCGTCTGGTTATCAATATCGCTTTATTGTGACTTAATAAATCCTCTTTTAATTTTTTGTGCCAAAACTAATGACTGCCAACTTTTTGTCCCATTAAGAACCTAAATAAAAATCCAGGTAATTCACAGAACCTTGAAAACTGGTGGGTTCAGATGAGACTAAAAAGACAGATCATCTCGATGCTGCTGTTTGCACAAGTTGGCTGCCACTTTTCCTACCTGGCACCAGTGAGACATTTCACTGGTGAAGGGTACTCTCGGACATTTTAAGGTCATGCAGGTGCAGTAGAATTGCAGAGGATTTCGGATGTTTTCTCGTGTCAAACTGCTATATAAATTCAAATAGTTGTTGCTGACAGAGGTGAAACATGAGGCACTGTCTCTTGGGGGATGGGGGAAGGATTACAGGAAAATTAATAAAAAGAAGCTAAATAACAGACATTATGAGAAATTTTAAAAGCAATGGTAAAGCATGATTATTCAGTATTATTTTAAAATGTAGTTTGAAATACATCTCGCAAGGCAGCCTTTTCCCGAAGTAGAATTCACTCAAAAACCAAAGCATAGAAAGTATTTAATGTGAAAATTTCAAGTACAATGGAGCTTTCAGAAAAACAGCATTATACAAGACATTAAAATTCACAATAATTTTGCTTCCTCCATTTATTTTTCAAGTGGTGCAATTTGGATGCAGACTTTAGTCTCTCTCCCATTCCTTTCCCTATTTGAGTCCAATGGGTTACCCCATTTCTGCAGTCAATAATAACCTTGCAGATTAAAAATACTCTCCCTTTCCAGCAACTAGCTCACTATTTCAAAATTAGTGACTTCTTGGTGAATAAGTGGAGATGGTCTTCCTCGAGACAGCTTGATGAGAATGATCTCAAATCACCTTCACTGCTCACTCTTTGTTGCACTGTATCAGGGCAGGAGTTTCATTCCAAGAGATAGTAAGAACTGCCAGTGTTGGAGTCAGAGCTAACACAGTGTGGAGCTGGGGAAGCACAGCAGGCCAGATTGCATCAGAGGAGCAGGAAAGGTGACGTTTCGGGTCGGGACCCTTCTTTAGAAAACTTCAGGAGTTTCATTCCATCTTTTCCATCAGCTTTCACTGCCCTTCTGGAACTGGCACATTTACTGTTAATCACTGCAGTAAAATCACATCCCCTCCCGCACACAGAAGTAAACATAGTCTGGAACAGAATTAAACAAACTATGTATGTATCAATGACAGAATTCACCTCTACCACCATTCCCATCACCTTCCCTGAAAACTCCTGTCTCCTGCTGCAATGAAGAGAACTCTGACTTCGCAAAGTGACTCCTGAACCTAGAGAGGCGATTCTGTGGGTAGCCCAACCAGGCCACAGTCGGAGACACATCCACCCACTGCCTGGAGTTCCCAGACATAGGACAGGATCAGCATCAGAAACCCTCATTGATTTTCTCCCTCACTGGATGGTGATCAGGAGCAGGAACCCTGGCTGCTTTCCCCTCTCTCCCTAACCCAGGGATCAATATCTTAAGATATTGAAACTAATTGTGATTTTACAATAGCAAATTAATTTCAACATTTTCTAAAAGAAAGAATCCTCTTTTTACAAATCGAAGGTCTGAAGGAACAAGTTCTATCCCAGGATTGTCCATTCTGAGCCAGGCTTGGAGCAAATGAACAAGGGCCTTCAGGCACAATCTAAAATCACCAACTAAACAAAAATCCACAATAAATTGCCGCAGATTGCTGTCAAGGTTGCTCAGTCTTTAAAAAGCTGACTTTCCAGTTTCACACCAAGTTTCTGTCAGTTCCTCTCTCTTTTCTCTGCCCCAGAGGATGATGTCAATTACACCATTGGGTAACATCTGTCAGTGGCTACAACACAAACCCATCAGGCACTAAGAGGAACATTAACTCTTGGGGTTGTGGTCCAGGTTGGCAGGGAAATATCAGGATCACTAGGCATATCTGGGATCACATCTAGGTCGGCAAGAAGTCTAATAATTTAATAATAAGGGTCTGGGATAGAGCCGACAATGAAGACTTGTTTCCGTTCATGGAGAAGTCAATTACCGGTGCACAGGTTAAGGTGATTGGTGGAAAGATTAGAGGGGACATGAGGAGAAGCACCCAGAGAGTGGCTGGAAGTCTCTACCTAGTTTGGCGGTTGGACGTAGGAACCCTAAACTCATTTAAAAGGCTCAAGGCATTAGAACAAATGGTTATGTTGTATATGTAGTTGGGTTTCTGCCCCTTTAAGAGAATTGATCAAGGGAACCAGAGGGGTTGGAGCTTGGAAGCAGCCTAGAGTTAGGTGTGGAGGTCTGGGCGTAATCACTAAAATGTTCCTATTCAGATTTATCATTCGTCTACCTTGCGTATAATTCCTGGTTCCATCAACATAACAGGCTAGTTTAAAAGCATCTTATGGGGAATGGACAGAAAGTAAGAATATGTCAGTGAGATAGAGGATCAGCTGTGATCATATTGAATGGTGATCAGGCTCAAAGGGCTGAAGGGCCTCCTCCTCATGTTGCACAGACATGATGGGCTGCATGGCCTTCTTTTTGTGCTGTAATTTTTCCATGGGTCTACTTAAGTAGGCTTTTTAATGTAAAACGTTACTAGGCACTTCGCAGGAACATTAACAAGCGCAGTTTAGACACTAAGTCACACAAAATAAGATTACAGCAGATGACTAAAAGTTTGGTCAGGAAGGTAGATCTAAACATGTGCTTGATGAGGAGGTGCTGGAGGGAATTTCAGAGCTTGGGACCTAGGCAGCTGAAGGCACGTCTCCAAATGGCTGACGGATTAAAATCATGGATGGTCAAGGGGTCAGAATTGAGGAGAATGCAGAGATCTTTCTGCTGATGCTGTCAATCCCTGTGTGTTCACAAGAATATAGAGAATGTTGCAGTGCAACAAGTATCCACCTGGGGGAGCAACTGGCCAGGGGTCTCAGCAGCCCCACCAGCAGGAATACAATGAAACTGCAGCCTTGCCTCCTTAGCCCTTCCTCACCTGGATCCTCACCTTTGATGGCATAAGTGACTGCAGTGGGCAGGCAGGTTGGTTTCTGCATGGTGTTCTTGTTGTGGGCGATGCGTTTTCCCCGAGCTGACAGCTTTGTTAGAGTCTGATCTGTGAAGAAATACCCCAGGAGCTTGCAAGTCATCAGCTTTGGTTTGTCCCTGGGAAGGTAAGAGAGTTTGTTCACCTCTCTGTTGGTGAGATACACACGTGAGCCAGGGGTCAGCTCACACTTGGGTTTCCCATTTGCCTGCTCAACAACAAAATCAAAATCATCTTGCATTTACATTGTGCGTTTTTACAACAACTTATATTTATATAGCACCTTTAGCATAGGAAAACATCTCCTTACAGAAGCTTTATCAAACAAGAAGTGAGATTGAATTATAGATATTTTGAATCAACCTATTTGGACATATTTCGATACACATCTGGAGCAGGTGAGACTTGAAGTTGGCCTTGACCTCTGATCTACAACAGTCCTGCTTCCCCCCTAAAACCATGAGATTGAGCCACATAAACAGATATTAGGGCCGGCTGGTCAAAAGCTTAGTCAATGACCTGAGTTTTAGTAACGATTTTAAGGAGAGCGCAGTGGAGAAACTGAGAGATTTAGGAAGTGAGTTTCAGAACATGGAGACTCTGCAACGCCGATGATGCTCGAGTCAAAATCGTGGATACACGGAGCAGTGCAGAAATCTCAGGGGCTGGTCGGATTGCTGGAGATTGCACAGATAGAGCGAGGGAAGGAAGGATTTGAAAATAAGGTTGAGAATTTTAAACGTCGAATGTTGTTTTGGGAGTGTGTGTAAAATCAGTGATTACAGCGAGTGACAGCTAATGGGTATCTGAGATGAGTTACAGTCAGAACAGAAGAAATTTGAATGAGCAAATAAAGTGGTAGCATTAACAGTGGCTCCTGAACCAAACAATTCTTTGGCATTAAACAGAGGATTTGACTGACCATACCTCAACAGTACATGCCCAGGCCGGAGAACCATCTGGTAGTTTGCCCTTTATGAAATGGCTCAGAGGCTGAGTCTCCTGATATCCAAGGAGCCTGGCAACCCCCACACACCTACCCTCCCCCCCAACCCCTGTCCACACAGTGACAACTCTGGCATTGTCTTTAAACTCACTGTGTGGCTCCACAGACATGACAGGCTCTTCAGGAAGCAGAACAAGTGATAACTTACTGTCAGATACAGGTCGGTTCTGAGGACAGAAACAAGACACAGTTAAACACCACTGGGAGTGGGTCGTTTGTGCTAAATACCCTGGACGCCCAATTAATAATGTTAAAACTAACACTGATTAATTTTTGGTAGGAAACATTGTAAAAGGATTTACAGTCAAGCCGGCTAGATGGAGTCCAGAAACAAGTTAGGAATAACCTCACTGAAACATAGAAGATAGGAGCAGGAAGAGGCCATTCAGCCCTTCAAACCTGCCCCACCATTCATTGCGATCATGGCTGATCATCCAAATCAATAGCCTAATCCTGCTTTCTCTCCATAACCTTCAATCCCATTTGCCCCAAGTGATATATCTAGTCGCCTCTTGAATACACTCAATGTTTTGGCATCAACTACTTCCTGTGGTAATGAATTTCACAGGCTCACCACTCTTTGGGTGAAGAAATGTCTCCTCATTTCCATCCTAAATGGTCTACCCCGAATCCTCAGACTGTGACCCCTGGTTCTGGAAACACCCACCATCAGGAACATCCTCCCTGCATCTACCCTGTCCTGTTAGAATTTTATAAATCCCTATGAGATCCCCCCTCATTCATCTGAAATCTAGTGAAAACAATCCCAACCTAGTCAAACTCTCCTGATATGTCAGACCCGCCATCCCAGGAATCAGCCTGGTAAACCTTCACTACACTTCCTCGAAAGCAAGAACATCCTTCCTCAGAAAAGGAGACCAAAACTGCACACAATATTCTAGGTGTGGCCTCACCAAGGCCCTGTATAACTGCAACAACACATCCCTGCTCCTGTACTCGAAACCTCTCGCAATGAAGGCCAACATACCATTTGCCTTCTTTACCGCCTGCTGCACCTGCATCTTACCTTCAGCATTTGGTGCACAAGGACACCCAGGTCCCGCTGCACACTGCCCCCTCCCAATTTACAGCCATTTGAGTAGTAATCTGCCTTTTTGTTTTTGCTTCTGAAGTGAATAACCTGACATTTATCCAAATTATACTGCATCTGTCATTGATATGCCCACTCACCCAACCCGTCCAGATCATGCTGAAGGATCTCTGCATCCTCGTCACAGTTCACCTTCCCACTCAACTTGGTATCTTCTGCAAACTTTAAGATGTTACATTTTGTTCCCTCATCCAAATCACTAATATATATTGTGAATAGCTGGGGTCCCTGCACCAATTCCTGTGGCACCCCACTAGTTACTGCCTGCCAATTTGAAACGGACCCATTAATTCCTACTCTTTGTTTCCTCTCTGCCAACCAGTTACCTATCCATCTCAAGACACTTACCCCAATTCCATATGCTTTAATCTTGCATAATAATCTCTTATGCGGGACTTTGTCAAACACTTTCTGAAAGTCCAAATGTACCACATTGACTGACTCCCCCTTGTCAGCTCTACTAGTTGCATCTTCATAGAATTCCAATAGATTTGTCAAGCACGACCTTCATAAATCCATGCTGACTCTGTCTGATCCCGCCACTGCTCTCTAAATGCTCTGCTATAAAATCTTTGACAATGGATTTGAGAATTTTCCTCACAACCGATGTTAGGCTCACTGTATTCAACAACAGAGAAGATTACCTCAGAGCACAACAGGACCTTGATCAGACGGGCCAATGGCTGAAGACTGGCAGATGGAACTTCATTCAGATAAACGTGAGGTGCTGCATTTTGGAAAGGCAAATCAGGGCAGGATTTATGCACTTAATTGTAAGGTCCTGGGGAGTGTTGCTGAATAATGAGACCTTGGAATACAGGTTCATAGTTTCTTGAAAGTGGAGTCCCAAGTGCACAGGAGTTTGAAGAAGGTGTTTGGTACGCTTGCCTTCATTGGTCAGTGCATTGAGTATAGGAGTTGGGAGGGTCATGTTGTGGCTGTACAAGATATTGGTCAGGGATAAAAGGTACTGCAGATGCTGGAGAATCCGAGATAACAAGGCGTGGGGCTGGATGAACACAGCAGGCCAAGCAGCATCATAGGAGCAGGAAAACTTGACGTTTCGGGCCTAGACCCTTCATCAG
>JAHRHZ010000105.1:2743447-2803267 GCA_024137785.1 Ginglymostoma cirratum
CAGCTCCACACTTTGTTATATCTTACGCTTGAAGCATACAGTCATCCTGGTCTCCTAGACATAAACTCTTCTTCACCGCAAGAAGCCTCATAGTTTACTATAATCTGCTTTACAAGACCTTAATTTCATCCAAAGCATTGGCTCATCTAAGAAACCGTAGGTCTTGCAAAAAAGAGTAACTGATATAATAGTGGATTGGAATTGCATTTCATCAGATGCATCAAATCTTTCTGTGCATAGTAGTGAGGGGTGGGAGAGGAGTGAGTGAGTGAGATGTTACGATTTTTTAAACATGGAAGCAAGTGTATGAAAAAAATCTTTTTTCGACTAGTTATTTAAATTGGAACAATCACAGAGTAAGAAAACATCCCTCACATACATGACACACTGGCAGTAAGGAATTACTAACAATTACGAACGACGAGGCTGAGGACTATGCTACCTTCTGACAATCCTAATTTTGTTCAAACCTCCGGTCGTTCGATTGGCGCTTCTTCATAGATGTCCGAGAATGTGCATCACCCAAAAGACACAAATAGTCACATAGTTTAATTTATTGATGTTCGCCAAACACACAGTTCCCTGTACTCTAACACCTCACAGATACAAGCAGCTGTCATTTGCAGTTTCATAAATGTGTTGCAAATAATGATTAACCAAGTCTGAAAGGTCATCTAACAGTGTGTGTAGTCTAGGTGTGTAGGAAACTATTTTGTAGAAGAGCATTCATACTGCAGTGTGACATACACCCACACATGCAAACCTCGTCCCTCAGGCTGCGATGTGGCCGCGTGTAATTGACACTCGGAAGATCAGTTTCACCGTCAATTTCCTCAGACGCTCCACCCCCCTTTGGGTCGGTAACAACGGTGTAGTCCCACCATCCAGAGCTGGTGACATGTCCACCTCGTCCTCCGATCCTAGCCTGGCGGTGGCCGCCATGAGAAAGAGTTACAAATGCGACCAGGAAGTGAGTAACAAAATGTAACAATATGGTGTAACCATTTCTGGCCCGCGAATGTATCCAGTTTCGGTGAAATCTATCAAGGGGAAGGCGGTGTGTTTTCCGTTCTTTCCCCTTCGAGACCACCACTGCAGTAAAACAAATGTTTTCAGCTGATTACATGATGTTTCACTAAATTAAAACAACATAAAGCGCCTCCCCATGGAAATCTCGTTCATTTGCAGGTTTTATGACAGGGTAATTCGGGCTCCATTTTCGCTTGTCAGTTAGAAACAAATACAGAATTAAAGTGTTATCTTTATTTTGCATTAAAGGGATAATGCCTGCGATTAAATAATTACCTGTGGTTTGATCTGTGGTGGTGGTGGGGAACCAGCAATATTTAGGCCTCCGCTGTCACCAACAGATAGTCCTTGGGATGACATTCAGGGTTGTCTATTACGTTCGTCCGTTTGGATAGTAAGCGCAGCAAAACCCTACCTTCATTTACAAACCCTCCGACATATCACCACCACAAAACCTCTGTGTTTATATAGCGCCTTCAGCGTATTACAACATCCAACCTGCTTTACAGCAGCGTTATGAAACAAAAATTGACAGAGCCAATGGAGGCATCAGGACAGGTAACCAAAGTGGAGAAAGCAACTCACTCACAGGTTTCAGCCCAGATCAAGGGCCATAGTCTTTAAATAGGAGCTAGGTTTTTGTTTAATCAACATGTCCAGGGGATGTAATTCCACGCCTGTGGAGCCGAGGGGACTTAAACCCCGGGGGATGACAGGAAGCACATCTTCACCCAGAGGAATGTTCGGGAGCTCCAGGATTTTGACCCAAACACAATGACACAGGGTAAATGGAGCTAGTGATGCTCTAATGCACCTGCTGCCCTGGTCCTTCCAGGTCGAGGCTTCTCAAAATGCGGGTCAGCACCTCAAGTGGGGGTGTCGGCTGAACTTTTGAGGTCCTGAGTTCTGAGGCAGCAATGAGTGCTGTGTAGCTCCAACCTAGCTGTAACAGCAGTAACCCCATTCTAATAGGCCCCTGCTCTCAAAGCCCCTACTACTCCAGTCTGACAGGTCTCACCAAGGTTGAGTGACAGTTTTCAATCCTTGAATTGGTATCACAGTGAGAAAAACATTCGGGAAGCACTGTTCTAGGTGGGGGAGGTCATGGGGTTTGGGATGTGCTGTCAAAAAGTCTGTATAATTCCCATGGCACCAGTGATTAATGGCTTCTGTAAGCAGAGTTTGAAAGTATCCAAATGCATACACAGAGACGCACAGCTTTATCACTGCCATTCAGGGTAGACTTGGGGTGAGGTTAAATATAACCTCAACAAAGTGACCTGGAGCCCAGGGCTAAATGAACTTACAAAACACATCTGTATCCAGCTGCTGTTCTGCCATTTCCCTGGTGTGTATGTTTATATTTCTCTCTCTCTCTCCCTCTCGTGTCCAGGCTTTTGAAGAGAACCAGCTGGTTTCTCTGGATCCCATGAAGCAGTTTGCTGACTGGTTTGAAGCAGCCACGAAATGCCCATCGATCCAAGAAGCTAATGCCATGTGTCTCGCTACCTGCACCAAGTAATCACCTTTGCCAATCTGTTGGCTGAAATTAAGAGGGCACCTCAAAAAGTTAACTAAAACTCCTGGAGGAAAGTTAGCTTTTCAGGTTACCTGGGTTTCCCCGTCTTACCTAAAACAGATTTATAAAAACTGCAAAACAGTATTGATATGAAAGTTCTCTGTTATTTTACTGAAATAGGTTTACACCTTTGATAAAATATAAGTCAAAGAGCAAGTTTACCCCTGCTCAATAATGACGTCCAATGCTAACAGAGGAAGTTAGGGTTGGAGTGTGGGAGTGGAGTGGGAGCAAGGCAAGAAGATGTACTTAGAGTGGAAGGAAGCTCCTATACAATAAAAGGTCTAGTATCAGTCAGTTGGGCCGAACAGTTAGTTGTGTTTGTTGAATTTATCTTAGACTTGTGTGGAAACCTGGTTAGATCACACTTAATGAAATAGTTTTAGTCTCCATTTTATGGAAAAGATCTAGATTCGCTGGAGAAGTTACAAAGAGAATTTACAGTGACTGACAGTACAATGAGGGGCTCTACACCCCAAGGACTGCAGCGGTTTAAGAAGGCAGCTCACTACCACCTTCTCAAGGGCAACTAGGGAACAGGCAATAGATGCTGGACCTAGCCAGCACATCCCATGGATACATTTTAAAAATACTAAAACTGAGAGCCTAATACTCCAGGAAAGACCAAGCAGAGTGGTGACTAGATGAAGATATTTAAAATTATGAAATAATTTGATAAGCAGTGGTGTACTGGTGTTATCACTGGACTGGTAAACCAGAGATCCGGGTTAATGATCTAGGGCCATGGGTTCGAATCGCTCCGTAGCAGATGGTGAAGTTGCATTCAGTCAATAAATCTAGAATTAAAAGCTAGTGTAATGTAGTTACCATGAAACCCTTGTTGATTATCATAAAACTCATCTGATTCACTAATTCCTTTTACGCAAGAAAGTTCTGCCCTGCTCAGCTGGTCTGGCAGACATGTGACTCCTAACTATAAAATGCCACGTGATTGGAGCAAATTGTTAAAGTCTCATGAGAGGAATTAAAATAGATAGACCACCTGGCATCAACCAAGTCACAGGATACAACAAGGGCACAACCAGCTCTGTCAGGCTTACAGGGTCCCCTTACAAAACGTCTGGAAGCTTATCGCAAAATTAGGAGAGCTGCCCAGAGGTGAATGAAGCAACAGCCTGACATCATACCTGACAGAAAATGTCGCAGACATCACAATCACCAGGTGGTAGTACAGTGTTACACAGTTAGGAGGGAGGTGCCCAAGGAGAACTCAACATTAACTCTGGATCTCATGGCATTAGACCAAACATGGGCAAGGAAACCTCCTGCTGATTACCTGCTGAAGCCTTTTGCTTCCCTCTGCTGCTAAATCAATACTGTCCCACAATATCCAGAACTAACCGTTACTCTTGCCAAGCAATACTGGTACAACACTGGCACCTAGCCAACAATGTAGAAAATTACCCGAGTATGTCTTGTTTACAAAGAGCAGGACAATTCTGACCTGTCCAATTACCACCCCATCAATCTACATTCAATCATCAGCAGAATGATGGAAGAGATAATTTACCAATTGGAAATTACACAAAAAATAACCAACTCATTGATGCACAGTTTCAGCTCTGCCAGGCCCATTCAGCTCTTGATCTCATTGCAGTGATAATCCAAACATGGATACAACAGCTGAATTACAAAGGGTAGGTGAGCATGACTGTTCTTGATATCAAGGCTACATTTGACCAAGTGTGACATCAAAACTGGAGTTAGTGGGAATCAGGAGAAACACTCTGCTGGTTGGAGTCATACCTGGCACAAAGGAATATGGTTGTGGTTGTTGGAGGTCAGTCATCTCAGCTCCAGAACATTGCTGCAGGAGGTCTTCAGGGTAGTGTCCTAGGCCCAACAATCTTCAGCTGCTTCATCAATGATCTTCCGTCCATCATGAAGTCAGAATTGGGGATGTTCGCCAATGACTGCACAACATTCACCATAAATCGTCAGCTACTGAAGCAGCTCATGTCCAAATGCAGCAAGACCTGGACAATATCTGGGTTTGGGCTAACAAGCAGCAAGTAACATTCATGCCACACAAGTGCCAGAATGACCATCTCCAACAAGAGAGAATTGAACCATCAAGCTTTGATGTTTAATGACATTACTATCACTGAATTCCCCTCTATCAACATAGAGAGGGGTTACCACCAGAAACTGATCTGAACCAGCCATATAAATACTGTGGCTTCAAGTGCAGGTCAGAGGCTGGGAATTCTGTGGTGAATAACTCACTTCCTGAATCCCCAAAGCTTGTCCGCCATCTACAAGGCTTGTGCTTTGTCAGGAGCGTAATAAAATACTCCCCACTTGCATGGATGGGTGCAGCTCCAACAACACTTGAGAAGCTTGATACCTTCCAGGACATAGCAGCCCATTTGATTGGCACCACAATTATAATAAATATTCACTCCCTGCATTACCAATGCTTAGTACTAATAGTGTCTACCATCTACAAGATGCACTGCAGCAACTCACCAAGGTTCCTTAGACAACGCCTTCCAAACTTACAATCTTTACAATCAAGAAGGACAAATCCCTGGAACTCCCTCCCTCACAGCACTGTGGGTGTTCTTACATCAGCTGGACTGCAATGGCTAGAAAAGGCAGCTTACCACCGCCTTCTCAAAGGCTAGTTGGGATGGGGAATAAATGCTGGCTCATCCTGCGATGAGGGCATGTCACGAGTGAAGACGAGTGTAAAGATTTTTCCACCTGCTGCGGAGACCACAATGGGAGGCATAAAAATAAGACAGTGACAAATAAATCCAATCAGGAATCCAGGAGAAAACTGGAGGTGAGAATGTGGGGCATAATCCCACAGGGACCACCTGAAGAATCAATATGTTTAAACGGGAAGCTGGATAATGAAGTTTAGAGGAACGGAAGGATATTCTGATGAAGTGAGCTGACGTGAACAGTCTGGGAGGAGGTTGACATGCAACATGATCACGAGCATAGATCCCACTGAACTGAATGCCTTTCTGTGCTGTTTATTTTACGTAATCATATTCCTACCTATGCACTATGATTTGTTTAATTCTTGCTGATTGTATTCCCTTCAGTCCTCAAGACATTCACTCCATGGGTTGGTGCCTGCTGCCCTCTGGTACCACAGTCAAGTGACAATTCTTCAGAATCTGTTGGCCTATCCATACACAGTGTATATCACAGACATGCTTAGTCTCACCTCATCTCCATTGATGTGCAGTGTCTATCAGTGATTATGGCTTTGTATAGGAATGCTTGCAAATTATCCACTTCCCTCGCCCAGGTTTGGCCCCGCAAACTTGATGGAGATCTGATGAATCAACAAAGGTTGGGAAACAAACTTGGTAGCTTCCTAACCTGATTAGCTTAAGTGGAATTCAGCCCCACAGTCTACTACACTCAAATGTCCTACTGTCACTTGATGTGGTCAAGGGAAATGGTCCCTTTAATCTGATACCAGAGGACAGCTGCAAGCATGGATGCAGATTGAAGGAAGTGGGAGCAAAGTTATTGGGAGAGTATTGGGAATGTTGAGGGTAGAGGAATGCCCCTCTTGCCATCTAATTACTAGAATAATTTTCTAACTGGACTGATCAGAAAGGAGGAATGTGTGTGTCTGTACATAGAGGGATAGCATTCACAAATAACTAGGTGGGATTTGAAAGCAGGATTAGTTATCTCAAATTCCGTTTCTGAACCTTCTCTAGGGATGGAAAGCCTTCTGCTCGAATGTTGCTTCTGAAAGGGTTTGGACCTGAGGGATTTAAATTCTACACAAACCACGAGAGCAGGAAAGGAAGGGAGCTCGTAAGTAGATGCCTGACGGGTCACTTTTGTACCAATTGCAAACACCAACCCTCATCATCAACCTATTATCACCGTGCCCCTCACAATAATGCCGTGTTAAACATTTTGATCATCAGTATTTGTTGATTGTGAGTCAAGGGCAGGACTGCACAACATGTTGATATATCTATTTTCTAGGAATCCAATCCAGTTGCAGCAATAGTATTTTACTGGGAGGCCCTGAATAGGCAAGTACGTCCTCAATTTACATATTTGGTTTTTTTTTTTAAAAGTAATGCTTCACTTTTTGCTTGTTGACCTGAAGTGTTAATTATCTTTTTCTTTCCACAGTCCATCTGAACATTTCCAGCATTTTCTGTTTTTATGTAAATTCCACCAGCTGTAATATGTTTCAGGATGTCCCCAAATGAGGTTGTTGACTTGCTCGCCAAGCTGGCTTGTTTTTGTTCAGACGTTTCGTCACCGTGCTGGGTAACATCATCAGTGAGGCCTCCAATGAAACAATGTTGAAGGCAACAGTCAGCTTCCGTTTCTGGATGTCAGCATTGAACGTATGACCAATGGGGAGGTCCAAACCTCAGTACACAGGAAAACAACCCATTCTGACCAAATCCTCAACTTCCATATCAACGAGCCCAATGTCCATAAACAAAGCTGGGTTAGGACACTATTTAAACATGCCACTACTCACTGCAACATGCCGGAACTACGCAGGAAAGAGGAAGAGCACCTACACAAAATCTTCGCTATGAATGGATATCCCTGCAACTTCACCCGCAGGTGCCTACTACATAGACAACAGCAAGAGGACACAGTACGCCCTAACACACTGACCACTCTGCCCTACATCAACAACATATCAGAACTGACAATGAGACACCTAAGACCCCTAGGAATCATGGTGGCCCACAAATCCATAGCCACACTACAACAAACACTCACAAGGATTAAAGACACCATTCCCACAACATGCAGAACCAATGTGGTTTACAAAATACCATGCAATGACTGTTACAAACATTACATCGGACAGACAGGAAGGAAACTAGCCATTAGAATACACAAACACTGGTTAGCAGCAAAACGGCATGACAAACTTTCCCCAATATCAGTATGCTCGGACAATGAAGGCCATCAGTTTAACGGGGACAATGTAACCATAGTAGCCCAAGCCAAACATAGACATGCACGGGAATTCCTAGAGGCATGGTTCTCCACCTGTAATGCAATCAACAAACATGTAGAATTGGACTCCACATACAAACCCATACAGATCAAAACTGGAAATGACGCAACTCACCATAACGAACCAGACAGTATAAATTCCAAGTGAAGTAGAACAACATCGCTTCATTGGAGGCCTCACTCATGGTATCACCTAGCATGGTGACGAAACATCTGAACGTTTGAGGGGTGACTTGATAGAGGTCTACAAGATTATGAAGGGCATGGACAGACTGGACAGTTAGAAGCTTTTTCCCAGGGTGGAAGATTCAGTTACCAGAGGCCATAGGTTTAAGGTGTGAGGGGCAAGGATTAAAGGTGATGTACGAGGCATGTTTTTTACACAGAGGGTGGTGGGTGCCTGGAACTTGCTGCCGGGGGAGGTAGCGGAACCAGTTACTATAGTGACTTTTAAAGGGCGTCTTGACAAATACATGAATAGGATGGGAATAGAGGGATATGGTCCTCGGAAGGATAGGAGGTTTTAGTTGTGACGGGCAGCATGTTGGTGCAGGCTTGGAGGGCCGAAGGGCCTGTTCCTGTGTTGTAATTTTCTTTGTTCTTTCTTCTTTTGCAAACAAGCCAGCTCGGCGAGCAAGTCAACAACCTCACTCACAACCCAAGCTACAAATCTTTGCAAAAACTTTAAATGTCCCCAAATGACCTTTAGCTAATGCAGCACTTTAATGGACCATTACTGTCATTAAGTGGAAAATCTGGTGGGATCACCTGTCTCAGTGAGCAATAGATATTGACCAGGTTATGGCAGACATTCCCTATCCTTCTTTGAAAAGTTTCAAATCATCTTTTACAAGAACCTGATAGAACATGCATTTTAACATTTTACGTGAAAGACAACCAGTCTGACAACGCAGCACCCCCTCGGCACTGCACTGCAGTTCAGTGTCATCTTGGATTATGTGGTGGCTGGAGATGGACTTGAACCAATGACTTTCTGATTCAAAGCAAGAATGGTTTCCAATGCTGACTAGTAGTATAATTACCACACAGTTAAAGGACGGGGAAAACATCAGCTATGTGGCCCTGATCACTATTTACTAATTAAATAAAGTAGAAAATGCTGGAACAACGCAACAGCATCTGTAGGTTGGTTCTGATGAAATGTTACAGACTTGAAACGTTAACAGTTTTTCTCTCTCCATTGATACTGCCTGACCAGCAATGTCTTTGCTATTAGTTATTCAGTGTAACATTCTCTTCCACATCTTGCCCATTGATCAATTTGTCGCCTCTATTCTGGTTCTGTTCCACCTGCTGTGAGGTGGGTTAGAATACAGGTCCTGACCCTCAGAAACATTCACTTTCCTCAGGTACGCATCGAAGGTCACGTGACCAAGTTGCCAGTCACAGATTCGGACGAGTACTTCCATTCTCGACCCAAGAGTAGCCAAATCGGTGCTGTGGTCAGCCGGCAGAGCACAGTGATCCCTGACAGAGAGGTGTGTGCACAAAACTGTGTGGGTCTCAGTTATGGCTTGTGTAACAGAAGGAAACACTAAACCAGGTCACAGACTAGTAATTGATAGTTCATTCATGAACTGTTCCATTTTGAACTTTACTCACATGCTTGATTTCCTGGTCTGATGTCCAAAGGGAATACTGCAGAAATCCAATACAGGAGCAAACATCTCAACTCAAAACCTTAGCTTGCTCTCTCTTCACGGATGTTGCCTGACCTGCTGTGATTTTCAGCAATTTTTGTTTTCATTGCAAAAACCCAGAATACTCAGTCACTCTCACAGCTCAACTGCCTGACCTGGGTTTTCTAGACTAACAAACACCATCACCTCCTCACTTCACCTTTCCCAAGATTATGATGTGTGAATCACAACTTCTCCAACCCATGTTGTCCTCTTGTCCAGTCACCAGGTCTTTATCAGCACTCTTCCCTCCTCTGTGTCAATCACTGACCACAGCTAATGTGTAGAAACATTTCCCAGTATTCCTCATATCTTACAGTTTTCAGTATCTGAATGTTGTGTTTTATACTGCTCCACTCTAGGATCCTGTGCAAATTAGAATGTGAAATTCATGAATAAACAATCTGAACAGTGATTTATAGACACAACAAGTTCTTCACTGAATCTAAAGTCATTTCCCATCACATACCTCAACAAAGCAACAAACCAGAGAATGTTCCGCCTTCAAATCTCTTTCACCGTTCAGACAGTTTATGACCAACCTGGAATTTCATTCCATTTACTCGCTGTAGTTCTGTAAATGTTATTGCATGGCCTGGCCTGCCAGTGACTCTCAATTTCAGTCTTGACATTTTGCATTAATCCCTCACCCATCCTCCTAACCTCAGCATCGTTCTTGTGAGAGAAAGTAACAGATTATCACTCACATTTGTGTGAAGAAATGCTTCTTGACATCGTCCCTGAATGATTGGCCTGGGTTTGTTATGACCCTCTTGTCCTTGATCCTCTGTGTCTATCTTATCAAATCTTTTCATCATCTTTAACTCCTCAGTTAGATTAACTCTAATATTCTATATTCAATTCAGCCTGTCTTTACAACTTAACTGCTCTAGGCAAAGTATCCTTCTAGTAAATCTATCTGCACCCCTCTTCCAAGGACAAACTATCATAGAGTCATAGATACATACAGCACAGAAACAGATGCTTTGATTCAACACATCCATACCAATCAGATATTCTAAATTAATCTAGCCCCATTTACCAGCATTTGGCTCCTATCCCTCTAAACCCTTCCTATTCATATATCTATCCAGATGCTTTTAATATGTTGTAATTGTACCAGCCTCTACCACTTCCTCTGGCAGCTTGTTTCATATACGTACCACCCTCTGCATGAAAAAGTTTCCCCTTAGGCCCCTTTTAAATTTTTCCCCTCTCACTTTAAACCCATGCCCTCTAATTTTGGACTGCCCTACCCCAGGGTAAAGGTCTTGACTATTCACCCTATCCATGCCCCTCATGATTTTATAAACCTCTATAAGGTCACTCCTTGGCATCTGATGCTCCAGAGAAAATAGCCCCAGCCTTTTCAGCCCCTCCCTGCAGCTCAAACCCTCCAACCCTAGCAACATTCTTGTAAATCTTTTCTGAACCCTTTCAAATTTAACAACGTCCTTCCTATAGCAAGGAGACCAGAATTGAACGCAGCATTCCAAAAGTGGCCTTAACAATATCTTGGACAGCCGCAACATGACCTCCCAACTCCTATACTCAATGTACTGACCAATAAAAGCAAGCTTACCAGACACCCTCTTCACTATCCTGTCTACCACTGACTCCACTTTCAATGAACTATGAACCTGCACTCCAAGGTCTCTTTGTTCGGCAACACTCCCCAGGACCTTACCAGTAAGTGTATATGTCCTGCCCTGATTTGCCCTATCAAACATTTGCACCTCACATTTATCTAGATTAAACTCCATCTGCCACTCCTCAGCCCATAAACCCATCTGATCAAGGTTCCATTGTACTGTGAGGTAACCTTCTTCACTGTGCACCATACCTCCAATTTTGGTGCCATCTGCCGTACCTCCTATATTCACATCCACATCATTTACATAAATGACAAAAAGCAGTGGAGCCAGCACCCGATCCTTATGGCACACCGCTGGTCACAATTTGAAAAGTAACCCTCCACTACCACCACCCTCTCCCTCCTACCTTCGAGCCTGTTCTGTTTCCAAAGGCTACTTCTCCCTGCATTCTGTGTGATCTAACCTTGCTAACCAGTCTACCATTCAGAATACTGTCGAATGCCTTACTGAAGGCCATATAGATCACATCCACTGCTCTGCCCTCATCAATCCTCTTCGTTACTTGTTCAAACAACTCTATCAAGTTCGTGAGACATGATTTCCCATGCACAAAGCCATGTTCACTATTCCTAATCATTCTTTGCCTTTCCAAATGCGTGTAAATTTTGTCCCTCAGAATCCCCTCCAATAACTTACCCACCACTGATGTCAGGCTCACCAGCCTATAGTTCCCTGCCTTTTCCTTATCACCTTTCTTAAATAGTGGCCAACCTCCAGGCTTCTGGCACCTCACCTGTGGCTGTTGATGATACAAATATCTCAGCAAGGGGCCCAGCAATCTCTTCCCTAGCTTCCCACAGAGTTCTAGGGTGCTCAGGTACTGGGGATTTATCCACCTTTATGCATTTTAAGACGTCCAGCACCTCCTCCTCTGTAATATGGACACTTTTCGAGATATCGCTATTTCCTTCCCCAAGTTCTTTAGCTTGCATATCCTTCTCCACAGTAAACCATGATGCAAAATACTTGTTTAGTATCTCCCCTATCTCCTGCCATTCTACACGTAGGCGGCCTTGCTGATCTGTCAGGGGCCTTATTCTCTCCCAAGTTACCCTTTTGTTCTTCATGTATTTGCATAAACCCTTTGGATTCTCCTTAACCCTATTTGTCAAAGCCATCTCTTGTTGCCTTTTTACCCTCTTGATTTCCCTGTTAAGTATACTTCCACTGCCCTTACACTCCTCTCAGGATTCACTCAATCCCATAGAAGTAAACAAGAAATAGGAGCATGTGGCCATTTGGACCGTCAACACTGCTCTGCCAGTCAACAAGATCATGGCTGATCTCCCACCTTGGCTACACTTTGCCACAGTATCCCCCTATCCTTTGATTACCAAAACATCCAAACATCTGTTGGTCCCAAATGGTCCCATCAGCAAGTGAGTATTCATAACTGTCCCCAGGAGGGAGTTCTAAACACTCGCAAGTCTTTGAATTCAGAAATTTCTCTTCATCTCAGTGTCAAACGGGTGACCCCTTACTCTGAGACACCTGAAGTAAGGGAACCATCCTCTCAGAATCAATCCTTTTGAAATCTTACTATGTTGCAATGAGATCACCTTCATTTTTCTGACCTGTAGAGACTAAGGGGACAAACCTGCAATTTCAGGAATCATTCCCCATGAACACTTACCTGATTGGAACACAGCATTTGAAAGTTTTATGATTCCTCCAATGTGACATCTGTTTAATACTCTCCTCTTGTCAGTTTCTAAGGAAGAAGAATGCACAGTTGGAGGAACTCTACAAAGACAGGGAGGTTCCAATGCCCGAGTACTGGTGAGTGATGTGTAAAACCAGAGGGTTAAGAGCTTGCTTAGAAAGTTGAGGCATAGACTTTTCTGGTCAGAGCTTTATTCCAAATTACACATCAAGTCCGACACTCTGATTACTCATTCCCCACATATATGCCCAGTTCTCACACCTTTATCCCTTTATTTACATGCAACTATCACCTGTTTCCCAGCTCCATTTGGTCTCAGACAACCCTGCTAGACTCTACTACATAATAACACGTGTCAGGTACATGTGACTGAGCAGAACCCTTAGTTCTGGGGTTATGATTCATATATTGATCAGAAAACTGAATTAGTAAATCCCAGGGATTATTTTCTTCTTTTGTGGGATTTGGGCCTTGCCATCAAGGCCGGCATTTTGTTGATCTTCCCTAACTGCCCTTGAGCTGAGTGTCTTGCTGGACCATTTCAGAGGGCAGTTAAGGGTCAACCACACTGCTGTGAGCCTGGTGTCACATGTAGGCCAGACCAGGTGAGGACGGCAGATTTCCTTCCCTGAAGGATGTTAGTGAACTGGATGTGTTCTATATTAAAAAATGATACTTTCATGGCCATTATGATTGAGACTAGCTTTCAATTTCAGAATTATGAATTGAATTTAAATTCCCTCAGCATTCCAACCTGTGTGCTTAGAGGGCCTCTGGAATAACTAGCTCAGTAACATCATCATTATTGTTTCCCCTTGTAATGTGAATTTAAATCTGAATCAGTAATCCTAAAGTCATAAAAAATACTGCCTAAGAGCTTGGTGCCGAGACCCAACTGTTTCACTTCAGGGCAGAAGTTCTGTTATCCTCAACATTCATGTTAGAGAGGTGGGGACAGTCAAGACCCTAATTCTGAATTCTACCAGTCACACAGTATCTTTTTGCAGTTCGCATTTATATGAGTCACTAATTAACTCAAAAAGGAATTCAAGGGTAACTTATTTCTGAAGAGTGTTTGGAATGTGTTACTAGTGGTCACACGGAGTGAGTGGTGTAGAAGTATGTAAGGGCAAGCTAGATGTGTACAGGAAAGAAAAAGGGTTAGAACGATATGGTGACCGAGTACGGTGAAGAAAAGCGTGGGAAGAGGTTGTGTGGAACTGGAGTACCAGCATATATCAGATGGGCTGAATAGACAGTTTCTGTGCTACACAGTCCATGTAATTCTATCTGTGCTATTGTTTTGA
Source organism: Ginglymostoma cirratum (assembly GCA_024137785.1). Lineage (NCBI taxonomy): Eukaryota > Metazoa > Chordata > Chondrichthyes > Orectolobiformes > Ginglymostomatidae > Ginglymostoma > Ginglymostoma cirratum. The sequence continues at coordinate 2,757,376 of JAHRHZ010000105.1, forward strand.
AGGGGAGGATATCTTCTGGAGCCTGACACCATTGAGTTCTGGCAAGGCCAGACCAATCGTCTACATGACCGAATCCAATTCCAGCGTTTAAAAGGAAGGAACATTGCAGATGCTGCCATGATTCACAAGGCTGAAGGAGACTGGGTGTATAAAAGACTGTCACCCTGACAACTGCATGACCATCAGTCTTCAAACCATTCCTCATCCAACCAGAGAATAGTAATCATTTTCTTCTAAACTGAGTCCTGACATATTTCACATCAGATTGTTGTTTGAAATTGAAGGTGACACAGTAGGAATCTGCGAACCTTCCCAAGATTTGAATTGGATTTTTAATCTTCATAATTAGAACGATAACCAGTTATTCCCCACCCTGACATGCAGCACCTGGGACTCTTGGTAAATACAGTGCAGGTTATATTCTCAGACAGAACTAACCTCTCTCTGAGAAAGATTAAATTTACACTACCCATTGATGTAGAATCCCACAGCTCAAACATTCTCCTATTTACATCATCGACTCTGCAGGAGACCAGACTGTTTATCCATTATAGATTCACAGTGCAAAACCAGCTTCTTGTCCAGTTATCTGAAACAATCAATGAAGAAACAATGGTGTTCGTCCAACAATGTGCATTTATATAGTACCTTTATCCTAGTTAGAGGAACACAAGGAACTTCATGGAGGACAAAACCTTGCCAATAAACCACATTCCAAAATATTATGTTTCAAAAAGCATTTCAAGGGAGGAGATAGAGAGAGAGATGGAGATGTTTAGGGAGACAATCCTTAAGTTTGGGTTTTGGCAGCTGACAATGAGGCCACCAATTGTGGAACAATTAAAACCAGATGCGTGCAAGGGTGTCCTCAGAGTGAAGGTTAGGTGCATGAATTCATTTAGAAAACATTCTGACTACAACCTTAATCTCAACAACTCTTTGTGTGTGGGGAGGCGGGGTGAGGGTCTGTTCAGTGAGTGGGGCAGGGTCAGTAGGGAAGGAAGGAAACAGATATCCTAACAAAGTAGAGACGGTTTGATGGTTTGTTTGTGTGTGGAGACCTAGTGATTGTTCCTGTGGATCGCCAACATTCAACTTCCGTGCTTTTGGATTGCTCACACTCTAGGATTGTCCAGCAGTCTATAGGAAATAAAAGACCATCTCCAGGACTTTGCTGCTTGCAAAGCATGGGGTACTAATCATGGAGGGGATAATTAAAAACAAAAATGAATCTCTGTATTTCTAATTATGAAGATTTAGGAGTCAGCAAAATGGCAATGTCAACGCAAAGCATCACCTGATTGGATAATGAAGCATTTAATCACTTTCTGATTAGCCATGGGGAGGAAAGTGCAGTGAGGATGAACGTGTGGGTGGCTCAGTGGCGGGAAGGTGGGAAAGGGGATGGTTGGAGGTAGGACGCCTCAAGGAGTATGACCAGGTGAAGAGGGTAACACTGAATCAGGGAGAGGGAGTATTGGCCAGGACTCCATTCACAGCCTTCGCCTGCTCAGAACTGACATGCAGACTTTGAACAAAGACATGGTTGGATTGGAGTTGTACTTACTCTTGGAGTTTGGACCTGAAAGAAGACCATTAGGGTGAGGATGCCACTAATATTTGGACCCCTGTGGAACCACTGCCTTTGTTGTTGGGGCTGGATGGTGATCTGAATGTCATTTGGTTAATTACATCTACTGCCCTGTGCCACCACATTAACTGTGTCCTGTGAGCTAGGCATATAGAAATATATACACCCCTGCCCATGTTAGACTCCATTCCAGTTAATCTACATACTGTGATCCCTGGTCTATTCTTTAAAGATTGATTTTTTTTCTATCTAAGGGGCGGGCACATTTTCAATAAATAGTTGCATTTGGGAAATTGTAAAAGGTTTGTAAGAGTCACGACGAGTGAGTGACACAGCATTCTGTGTTTTGAATCCGTCAGATAAAGGCAATGCACTCCGGTGTTGTCTACTTCCATCAGTGACTTCCTAATCTAGGTCAACCCACCATCGTCACAAACACCACTCTGTACTTAATCTCTATTCTTTGTTTGGGCTTTTACAAGACCCAATTAGTTTCTCTATTGTGAGTTATTCCGTTCACATAGGCTATGGGTAGTATTGTAGTCATATTGTTGGAATAGGGATTCTGGACTAATAAATCGTCCAGCAATAGTTCTCAAGTTTTTGTGTTCGAAAGATCCCAATTCAAATGGGTTACTATCATGTTCTCCATCTACATTATAATGTTACATCATTAATACCTATTGTATGAAACTGCTGGAAATGCTTTTAAAGAATATTTCAATAGCACTTTTAAGAAAACAGGTATTTGTTTACATACATCAATAGGAGGAATAAGCAAAATCTGTCTATCCTTGTCCGACAATGGTACAAACAGGTAACCCATTTTATCTAAAGGGCAATACTCACCACAAGGTCTCCTGTACAATGGGGAGACGAAATGCAGACTGGGTGACTGCTCTGTGGAACACCTATGTTCTGTCTGTAAAAATGAACCTGAGCCAACACACCACTGTATTCCCTGGCCAATGTCTCTGCCTCAGAAATAGTAGGAACTGCAGATGGTGGAGAATCTGAGATATACAAGGTGTAGAGCTGGATGAACGCAGCAGGCCAAGCAGCATCAGAGGAGCAGGAAGGCAGACGTTTCAGGCCTAGACCCTTCTTCAGAAAAAAAATGCCTCATATATACACCCATATATACACTCATATATACATATATATATACAAAAAAAATGCCTCTGTCTCAGCCATGTTGCAGTGCTCCAGTGAAGCTGAGCACAAGCTGCAAGAACAGCATCTCGTTTTTCGCTTGGGGAACCTGCAGCCTTTGGAATTCAATATCGAGTTCAATAATTTTAGGGCCTGAACATCATTTTCCATGTCCTTTACCCCAAACCCTGCCTGCCAGGTCCTGTCATCCCATGGGCTGATTTCAGCACAGTCACTCATACCTCCCATTATCAGCATTTCTTCTTCCCTGGATTGCTATCAACTATCCCTTTGTCTGCCTAACTTACTTGCTTTCTCTGGGCTCCGTCTCCACTTACCTGCTACTTATCACCAGCAAAGGGAGAGTGGTAATATGACGACTAATAATCCAGCACCGCAGGTTAATGTTCTGGGGATGTGGGTTTGAATCACAAGGGGATAGATAATCAAATTTAAGTTCAATTTAAAAGAATTGAAATACAAAGCTAGTTTAATGGTGGCCACGTAACCGTGTTGATATATAGACCCATCTAATTCATTAATGTCCTTTGGGGAAGGAAATCTGCTGTCCTTGCCTAATCTGACCTACATGGGACACCAGACCCACAGCAACGTGGTTGACTGTTAAATGCCATTTGAAGGGACTGGGTGTCTTGGAATATGCATCGAATGCCAGCCTTGCCAGGGACACCAACTTCTTGAGAAAAGAAAACAAAAAAAATCAGCAAAAGCAGAGACTGATTATTGTCAAATAAAAACAGAAAATTCTGGAATCAATCAAGGCACATTCCATTGACAGGTTATTGATTTGAAACATTCACCTTTTCTCTACTCTGACAGATGCTGTCAGACCTGCTGAGTAGACCCTGTACTTTCTGTCTTTTTTGACGATTTCCAGTATTTGCTTTGATCAGTGATAAGACCCTTCCCTTTTAAATCCATCCTTTAAGTGGTGGTGATATTGTAAAGTTATAATTTATGTTTGCATTTAGATTCTAGATCATTCTGTCATTCAGAAACTCAGCTTAAAGCTTTTGCTAATTGTGTTACTACCGCACCTGCTGTTAATAAAGAGAATAATCTCTTAAGAAGTTCCTTCTGCATTCTTCCTACGCCTGATCCGCAACCACGGATTCTCCCTCATCTCTCTTTGGTTTCATTTACTCACCAGCTGCTGCAGGGGAGGGACAATGAACAATTTAACACCAAACACACCACAGATAAGGAGGTCAGAACACTCGTTGTAAGGGACTGTATGATGGTCCAGTAAAACTGAAACATTGAAATAGGATCAGGAGTGGGCCATTTGACCTCTTGAGTCTGCTCTGTCATTCAATGGTCATGGCTGACTTGATTAAAACCTCAACTCCAGACTCTTGCCTCACTCCCAATATCCTTTAAATTCCTTCTCAGTTAAGTTTGTCTTCATGCCTATGTAATTATCTTTGTTCAACTCTATAACACTAGTGTGGGACTCCAGTTTCTCACTGTCCAATTAATGTTCTGTGAATTAAAAATATGTAGAAAAGATTTACAAGGATGTTGCCAGGGCTGGAGGGCTACAGGGAGCTATATATGAGCTATTGGGAGAGGCTGAATAGGCTGGGGCTATTTGTCCTGGAGCATCAAAGGCTGAGGGATGACCTTACAGAAGTTTATAAAATCATGAGGGGCATGGATAGGGTAAATAGCCCAGGTCTTTTCCCCAGGGTAGGGGAGTCCAAAACCAGAGAGCATAGGTTTAAGGAGAAAGGTTTTAGGAGAAAGGTTTAAAAGGGAACAAAGGGGCAACTTTTTTCATACAGAGGATGGTGCGTGTATGGAGCGAGCTGCCAGAGGAAGTGGTGGAGGTGGGTACAATAACAATATTTAAAAGGAAACTGGATGGGTATATGAATAGGAAGGGTTTAGAAGGTATATGGGCCAAATGCTGGCAAATGGGACCAGATTAATTTAGGATATCTCCTACAGGATTCTTTACTAGGAGAGTATGACATAATTACACAATACTAAATCCAGAATAGCCTGTTCTTTGATTAGTTACACAGCATACTACTCCAAGAAATCACCTCTAATACATTCAATGAACTCTCCCTCAAGGCTACCTATGCTAATTTGATTAATCCAGTCACTGTGTTCTTCAGCCCAGAGTGGGAATTGATCCGACATGACTCAGATGCACAAACACTAACCGCTGAGCAACACTGATGGACACATCTGCATTTTTTCTGGAGCATTTAATGAGTGGGAGACATGTTGCCACAACATCATTACACTCCAGCCCAATACTCTCTATATGAAAGGTTTCACAGAAACCAAAACAGAAGATCAGAAAGAAACTGGGATGCAGTTTCTTTGTGATGAAGGAATGAAAGGGACCAGTGTTTGGTTTGCTTGCTGCATGTCAAGTCTGTCTTGAATTTCTGGTTTGGTTCACAGGCTGATTCTGGGAGGTGTTCTGTTAATTAAACCCTGGCACTAGTATGGGAAATAGTCAGCTCTCTCAATTGGCTCAATAAGCTAACACCACCTGACTGCAAATGCAAAATTCTCACCATTTCCCTGTCAAATAACATGAGTGAGGCTTTAATGTGCGGATTTAATGGCAGCAACCTCTGTTTGTAAATGAGTCTGTATAGAATTTGACGTAATTCTCTCACAGAGAAAATAGCCCACATCAAAGGTAAAGGCCTGAGGATGGTGTGTAGAATCTTAAAACGTATATAAGGCACAAGTAGCTAGGTTCTTGGTGACAAAAGGATTAAAGATTATTGGGTGATCTCATTCAATGGTGGAGCCAGGTTCGAAGGGGCTGAGTGGCCTACTCTTGTATGTGTGTGCCCTCCAGTGTCAGGCATTTTGCTGGCTGCTGGCAGTAGGCTCACACCAACATCACAGGGAAAGTGCTGATGTTGAGGAGACTACAGATGTCTGTAATGATCTGCAAAGCAAGGTACTGGTGCTCAGACATTCTGGGAAAGCTGACCTCCCTCTTGCCTGGGCCTCAGGGTCTACACCCCATGCCCTGTGGAAGGATGTGTAGTTTGAGGGAAATGGGGCTGGTGCTACTACTCAGGTTGCTGGTGAGAGTTGGGGTTGGGGATTCTGCTCCTCCCTGTCAGTAAAGGTAAGTGTTGAATCTACCTAAGTTGCAGGGAGGTGCAGCTGAACACAGTTGAATGAAATGCCTGTTGCTCGATCTTCATATAAATATTCACAATCAGGAAGGATTTGAACAGAACAGATGGGAACGTGTGGTTCCCACGATCTCTGACCTGCATTTCTACACAGGACTTGCCCATCTAGGGGTGCAAGTACATAATTCTTTGAAGATTGCGTCACATACCGACAGAGTGGTTAAGAAGGCGTTTAACACACTTGCCTTCATTGCTCAGTCCTTTGACAATAATGAGGAGGTACTGACAGAGTTAATGGTAGTTGTCTTTTCCCTAGGATGGGGGATTTCAAGACTAGGGGACACATTTTTAAGGTGAGAGCAGAGAGATTTAAAAAAGACATGAGGGACAAATCTTTTACGCAGAGGAGTGATTCATGTGTGGAATGAACTTCCTGAGAAAGTGGTGGATGTGGGTACAATTACAACATTTAAAAGATGTTTGGATAAGTACATGAATAGGAAAGGTTTGGAGGGATGTGGGTCATGATCAAGCAGGTAAGACTAGTTTAGTTTAGGACTATGTTCGGCATGGATCATTTGGACTGAAAGCTCTGTTTCCCTGCTGTATGACTCTATGACAAGCAGTAAGATAGAATAATGCTCTGTTGTGACAGGAACCAGCTTTCGTAGCTTTTTCTTGAGTACATTCATGTGAAGTGAATGTATCTCACAATGCCAATATTTATTGCCTATCACTAGTTACCCTTGAGAGGGTGTTTGTAAGCTGCCTCTTTGAACAACTGCAGTCCACGTACTGTAGGTAGGTCCACAATGCCCTTAGGAAGGGAATTTCAGGATTTTGACTCATTGATATTGAGGGAACAGTGATGCATTTCCAAGTCAGGATAGTGAGTGGCTTGAGGGTAACCTGCAGGGCATGGTGTTTCCATGTATCTGTTGTCCTTGACCTTCTCAATGGAAGTGGTCGTAGGTTTGGAAGGTATTGTTAAATAAGCCTTTGAGAGTTAGTGCAATGTATCTTGTAAATGATACACTGCTGCCATTGTACATCAGCGAGGAAAGGAATTAATTGTGAAGGTGCTGGATGGTAGTGAGCTTCTTGAGTGTTGTAAAAACTAAATTCATCCAGGAAAGTAAAAAGTATTCCATCACACTTGTGTTTGTCTTACAGATGCTCAAAAGGCTTTGGAAGATAGGATGAGTTACACACTGCAGGATTCCCAGGTAGAGTATTTATATCGGCTCATTGAGTTCAGTTTCTGGTCAATCGTAACTCTCAGAGTCATTACTAGTTGGGAATTCAGTGATAGTATTACCACCGAACATGGAGGGGCAACAGTTAGACTGTCACTTTTTGGACATGGGTATCGCCCAGCACCTGTGTGACATGAATGCTATGTGTTGTGACTCATCAACCTAAACCTGAACATTGTCCAGGTCGAAAGGCAAAATACTGTAGAGGCTGGAAATCTGAAACAAAAACAGAGAATGCCAGGAGCTGAAGACATTATGACAGACCTGAAACTTTAATTCTGTTTCCCTCTGCCACAACTGCATGGCTTAGAAAGGGTGGATGCTGGGAAGTTGTTTCCGTTAGGTGGGGATACTAGGACCCGTGGGCACAGCCTTAGAATTAGAGGAGGTCGATTTAGAACGGAAATGAGGAGACATTTCTTCAGCCAGAGAGTGGTGGGCCTGTGGAATCCATTGCCACGGAGCGCAGTGGAGGCCGGGACGTTGAATGTCTTCAAGGCAGAGATTGATAAATTCTTGATCTCGCAAGGAATCAAGGGCTACGGGGAGAGTGCGGGTAAGTGGAGTTGAAATGCCCATCAGCCATGATTAAATAGCGGAGTGGACTCGATGGGCCGAATGGCCTTACTTCCACTCCTATGTCTTATGGTCTTATGGTCTTAAATATTTCCAGACGTGCTGAGTTTCTCCAGCATTTTGTATTTGATGTCTAGGTCTTGTTGCACATGGACACAGACCTCTTCAGTGTCAGAGGAGTTGTATTGTTCATCCCCACTTCTGACCCTACAAATCCGAACCAGGCAGACTTTACCCAACAACCTCCAGCATTAGCTGGCCTGGAATGAGAGTCTTTGGAGTTGAAATATTAACTCTTTTTTGCTCAACAGATGCTGCCAAACTTGCTAAGTTTCTCCAGCATCTTCTGGTTTTTTTCAGATTTCCAGCATCTGTACTATTTTCGCTCTTTTTTGAGCTTCTGCTGCAGCACCTAATCAGGTCCAGCTCACTGAGAAGTTCTAAATTCTGTTACACAGACTGAGAATCCCCATTAGTCTGTACTTTACCAGCTTGTAGACCCCTGATCAGTTGTGAAGTGAACTTCAGAAGTTCACTGCAATAATATCAGAATCTGAGCTGAGGAAATATTGTCAATCAACAGCAAGCTATTGCACATAAAATTCATGTTAATCCTAGATCACAGAAACTGCCTTTGCATACAGCTTGATATGTTTCCAGGTGTTTCAACAAATTGTAAATGAACAGTAATTTGATGACTTTCTCTGAAAACTGCAGATTGGAGTGAGATGGTCCTGGTCAGTGTGTAGTGACCATGTTGTCAACCAGAATCTAATTGAAGGACTCAGATGGTTGAACTACTGCTGTTCATGTGGTGTAGATACACCCAAAATGCTGATGAGGAGGTCAGTCCAGGATTTTGACCCAGCGATTGTGTACATATATCTCACATTTGTGAACTAGTTCCAAGTCATGATGGTGTGACTGAGAGTGACCCTGTGATTATAAAAGAAACACCACCACAACTCCAAATAAAAGCTTAAGCGATAGCATCAGTGAAAAGCCTAAGTTAACAAATAGAGCAATTAACAACAGACGGGAGGTTCATAAGCATCAGAACAATTTTTTCCAGCATGTTGAGTTGAAATGTTTGAGGAACACAGTGGTATAGGCCACTGGGTTAAAGCCAGTGTTTGTGTTCTAGAGATCTCAGAAATTATTCCCAGACAGTTGGTAGGATGAAGTTTTAGCCTGTACCATGATATAAAGAAATTGTATCAATTCACTCTCTTTAGGTAACCATCTACAGTTACTCTCAGGAACATTAAGAAGCTCATGTTACAAGGTTTAAATTTTTATGGCATAATGATATGGGTGAAACATTAAACTTGCAATTGGCTCAGAGTCATAGAGTCATACAACACAGAAACAGGCCATTTAGCCCAACTCTTCCATGCCGATCAAGTTTCCTTAACTCAAATAATCCCACTTGCCTGAATTTGGCCCATATCACTCTAAAAATTCCTGTCCATGCACCTGTCCAAATGTCTTTCAAATGTTGTGATTGTACCTGCCTCTACCACTTCCTCTGGCAGCTCATTCCATACACGCACCACCCTGTGAGAAAAAGTTGCTCCTCAGGTCCCTTTTAAATCTTTCCTTTCTAACCCTAAACCTATGCTCTCCAGTTTTGGATTCACCTATCCTGGGGAAAAGACCTTGGCTATTCACCTTTATCTATGTCCATGATTTTACAAACCTCCATAAAAGGCCATCCCTCAGCCTCCTGCACAGAAGTCCCAGCCTACCCAGCCTCTCCTTATAACGTTTCAGTCTTGGAAACATCCTTGTAAAGGGTGGGACTTTCCCATTTAATAACATCCTTCCTATAGCGAGATGACAGGAATTGTACGCAGTATTCCAAATGTGGCCTCACCAATGTCTTGTGTAGCTGAAACATGATGTCCCAACTCCTCTGCTCAAGTGTTCTGATTGATGAAGGCAGGCGTGCCAAGTGCCTTCTTCATCACTGTCTACCTGTGATCCACTTTCAAGGAACTATGTACCCGCAGCCCTAGGTCTCTGTTTGACAACACTCACGGGGCCTATCATAAACTTTGTAAGTCTTGCCCTGGGTTATCTTATCAAAAATGCAACACCTCACATTTATTTTCATTAAAATCCATCTGTCATTCGTCGGCTTACTGGCCCAGCTGATCAAGATCTCATTCTACTCTCAGATAACCTTCACCGTCTATTATACCACCAATTTTGGTGTCATCTGCAAACTTACTAACTATGCTTCCTATATTCTCAAGTAAGCTCATGCAGAAGGTAATAAGGCATGGGATAGGGGGAAATGTGGCCGATTGGATTCAGAATTGGCTGACCCTTAGAAGACAAAGGGTGGTAGTGGACGGAAATTATTCAACATGGTGCTCAGTTACGAGTGGTGTACCACAAGGATCTGTTCTGGGTCCTCTTCTATTTGTGATTTTTGTAAATGATTTGGATGAAGGAGTGGAAGGGTGGATTAGTAAGTTCGCAGATGATACAAAGGTGGGTCGAGTTGCAGATGGTGCGGAGGCCTGTTCTAGGTTACAAAGCAACATTGATAGGATGCAGAGCTGGGTTGAGAAGTGGCAGGTGGAGTTTAACCCTGAAAAGTGAGAGGTGATTAATTTTGGAAGGACAAACTTGAAAGCAGAATACAGGGTTAATGGAAAGATTCTTGGCAGTGTGGAGGAGCAGAGGGATCTTGGGGTTCATGTCCACAGTTCACTGAAAGCTGCCACCCACGTGAATAGAGTTGTTAAGAAGGCGTATGGTGTGTTAGCTTTCATTAATAAAGGGATTGAGTTCAAGAGCTGTGAAGTTATGCTCCAGCTATACAAAACCCTGGTTCGGCCACATCTGGAGTTATTGTGTCCAGTTCTGGTCACCTCATTACAGGAAAGATGTGGAAGCGTTGTAAAAGGTGCAGAGGAGATTTACCAGGATGTTGCCTGGAATGGAGGGAAGGTCTTACGAGGAAAAGTTGAGAGAGCTAGGATTTTTCCCTTTTAAACGACGAAGGATGAGAGGTGACTTGATAGAGGTGTACAAAATGATCAGAGGTATAGATAGAGTAGACAGCCAGAGACTTTTTCCTAGGGTGGATGTAGCTATTATGAGGGGGCATAATTTTAAAGTGAGTGGAGGTAGATATAGGGGAGACGTCAGAGGTAGGTTCTTTACTCAGAGAGTGGTTGGGGCGTGGAATGCATTGCTGGAGAGGGTAGTGGAGTCGGCCTCATTAGGGGCATTTAAGCGGCTATTAGATAGGCATATGGATGATAGTATAAGGTAGCAGTGGAGGTTAGATAGACCCTAGAATTAGGGTAAAAGTTCGGCACAAGATCGTGGGCCGAAGGGCCTGTACTGTGCTGTACTGTTCTATGTTTAATGTTCATCCATATCATTTATATAAATAATGAACAACAGTGGACCCAGCATTGATCCTTGTGGCTCTTATGAAATAAAAATGGTTAACAGCTCATGGAAACCTGTTGACCATGAGTCCAAGTGTTACAATAACTGAGACTTGGTCCCCAGTTACTGATTTAGGACCTTACACATTGGGAGGAGGAAACAAAGAGCAAAATGAAACCACAATCTGGAGTATCTTATTCCTTCATACACCGGCAGGGAACTAACTATATAACTAACATCATATTTTACATTATCTTGCCAACAGTTGCAAAACAAAAAGGATGGTTAAAGGATTACTGAGACTGAACTTTTAACTCTTAAATGCCAGCTGATAGAGGAGAAACCAAAGATTCCTCCTTTAAACTGATCCCTTGTTTTTCAGATCATTGGACTGTGACACTGAAATAAACACTATCACAGTAATAAAGCAGTAAATAAATTTCTGTAACATTGCTCAGATAGAAGTTTGAAAGGTATATTCTCTTTCTGGGATTCACTGTCCTTATGCCTTGCTTTAATTACTTCAGCCTTCCATTCTTGCTCAATGATTGCCACTATCCATGTGATTAAATGATTTCAGAGAATGGTCAGAAACAATCCACAATGTCTATATTAGTTTAAAAAAACCCTGAATTTAGCAAATTAATGTTCTTAATAATTAGGTAGCTCTGGGCTGAAATACCTCCACAATAAAGTGTTAGTTTTCTTTTACATAGCTTAAGTTATGAGTTACCTTGGAAGATTTTCATATGAGAGATTAAAATGACAAATAACACAGAGCCGCATAAAACTGTATTGGTCAAAGGGATAGGTTTTAAGAGGAGCATTTTCAATGGGAAGAAAGAAGTGGAGAGATTTAAAGAGAGAATATCAGAGGTTGGAGCCCAAGTAAAATTAACAGTGACAAATATCTTGTAAATCTGTGTATACGCTTTCAAATGAAAATGATTGGACTGTTAATGGGCAAGGTAAGAAACAGAAGCTGTTATTACTCAGGTATTTCATATAAACATAGAAGATAGGAGCAGGAGGAGGCCATTCGGCCCTTTGAGTCTGCTCCACTATTCATCACGATCATGGCTGATCGTCCAACTCAATAGCCTAATACTGCTTCCGCCCCATAACTTTTGATCCCATTTGCCCCAAGCGCTAATACTTGCCACCTCTTGAATACATTCAATGTTTTGGCATCAACTACTTCCTGTTCATTTTCACCTGCAGAGGTCCTACTTTCAACCATTCCTAAGTTTCCTGAAAAATATTCATGTAGTATTGTTAATGTCTCCAATCCACAACCTCCTCTCTTGTGGATAGTTACTAATTTTAAAGAAGTGTTGTCTCTCATTATTCTGCTCCTGTTCCAGATATGCACCATATGTGAGAATAATTGTTCCTAAACAGAAACCTTGCTTAAGGCAAGGTTGTATATCATTGAAATGTTGTACTTCTAGTTCTCAAACTTTTTTGCTTAGTTTCCCAGAAAAACTGAAACTGAACTGGATCAGTCGTATAAACACTGTGGCTACAAGGGCAGGTCAGAGGCTAGGAATCCTGCAGTGATTAACTCACCTCATGATTTCCCAAAGCCTGTCCACTATCCACAAGGCACAAGTCACAAGTTTGATACAATATTCTCCACCAGCCTGGACGGGTGCATCTCCGACAACACTCAAGAAGCTCCACATCATTCAAAAGTCACTTGATTGGAACCCATTCACCCTGTTGATTACTGACACACATTGGCGGCAATGTGCATCATCGAAAGGGGCATTGCAATAATTCATTAGACTCCTCCAATTCCACGTTTCAAACTTGCAAACTCTACCAGCTGAAAGGACCGGAGTAGCAGTTATCTGGAAACACACCACCTGCAAATTCCCCTCCAAACCACATACCATCCAGGCTTGGAAACATACTGCCATTCCTCCACAGATACTGGGTTAAAATCCTGGAACTCTCTGCCAAAGAACACTGAGCATAAGTCAATACAGTGTGGAACTGGAGGAACACAGCAAGTCAGACTGCGTCAGAGGAGCAGGAAAGTTGAGATTTCGGGTCAGGGCCTTTCATCCCAGTCGTGCTGAAGGGTCCCGACCTAAAACGTCAACTTTCCTGCTCCTCTGATGTTGCATGATCTGCTGCGTTCCTCCAGCTCCACACTGTATTGACGCTGACTCCGGCATCTGCAGTTCTTGCTATCTCTAAACAGAGTGTAATTATGGTTCATGGAGGTAGCTCAGCACCACCTTCTGAAGGGTAATTAGGAACAGGCAGTAAATGCTTGACCACCCAGTGAAGCCCACATTGTGTGAGTAAACTTAAAATAAAACCTCCTAGAATCAAACTTTTCCTCAACCTGGCACAACAAAACCGTCAGAAAGTAAGGGCAACAAATACCTTTGTGGAAAGGGTAAGTCAGGCTGTGGAGAAATATTTAAACTTTCGGGTTTTGAGGAGGTAAGTCATACAGTATGAGAAAGACTATTAGGACAATTGGGCAGGGTATTGGGCGGGGGGAGGGTAGGTACCAGACAGGTGTTCAATATGTAGAAGCATGTAATAAAGGTTGAGTTGTAAGCCATCTTTGATTAGTACACCTCCTATGTATGAATAAAAGTTTAAACAAAGAAACCGGAGCCTGTTCTAGTCTGAAAGGAGGATTAAAAGGGTTAAGATGACCCTTTCAACAATATGTGAAAGCAACGAGTTAGGCATAAAGTTCAACTTAAAGGGTATAATAACAGACCTGGCTAGAAACTGAGCATAGTTAGAATGGACTATGACAAGCGATAGGATCTTCAGAAGGGAAAGGGAAATTGGTTTGGGAAGTTGCAATATTGATGAAGGATCCAGCAATGGTAAAGCAGCTTAATTAGACAGTGGGAACAACATGAACAGATTGAGAGGCTGTTACTTAGCAACAATAAAATTTACAAACAAACCAGCTATTAAGTCCATCTAGGCCCAAATAGCCTCACTTACAAAGGGACAGTGATCAGAATGAGGAACACTTGGGGTACACGTTAATTGTTCCTTGAAAATAGAATCGCAGGTAGACAGGATAGTGAAGGATGCTTGCCTTTATTGGTCAGAACATTGAGTATGGGATTTGAGAGGTCATGTTGTAGCTGCACAGGACGTTGGTTCGGCCACTGTTGGAATACTGTGTTCAATTCTGGTCTCCCTGCTATATGAAGCATGTTGTGAAATTTGAAAGGATTAACAAAAGAATTACAAGGAAGTTGCCAGGGAGAGGATGAATAGGCAGAGGCTATTTTCCCTGGAGTATCAGAGGCTGAGGGGTGACACTATAGAGGTTATAAAATCATGAGAGGCAATGGATAGGGTGAATAACAAGATCTTTTCCTCAGGATAGCAGAGTCCAAAACTAGAGGGGCATAGGTTTAAACATGTTAGGGGAAAGATTTAAAAGAGACCTGAGGGGCAACTTTTTCCACGCAGAGGGTGGTGTGTGCATGGAATGAGCTGCCTGAGGAAGTGATAGAAGCAGGTACAATTACAGCATTTAAAAGGCATCTGGAGTGGCATATGAATAGGAAGGGTTGAGCGGCAAATGGGCCAAATGCTGGCAAATGGGACTAGATTAATTTAGGATATCTGGTCAGCATGGATGAGTTGGACTGAAGGGTCTGTTTCCCTGCTGTACAGCTCTTCGACTCTATGACTATGACTAGCTATTGTGATGCCTGAGAGGACATCAACGAACATCAAAGCCTTGTTTTACATTGCAATGTTTTGTCACACAAACCACAGTGTTTAAAAAACTGTTAATGTTGATATGATATAAATGATGATTCCATTACCTCATTTGTCTGTTGTGGAGTTATTGTATTTTGCTGGGAATATGGGTTAGAATCTCAAAACTACAGTATTTGACCCTTATCTTCTGACATCTCCTGCAAAGGTAGTCCTCCCCCGCTGTCTTACTCACCATTATATTTGTGTAATTCAGATAAGCTGTCGTGTATCCAAGGGTACAATCTGCAACCATGGAATTTCATATACACACCTCAGCAGTTAATAACCCTGTGGTTTGACAGCTGCTCTACTCTGCACATCCCCTCTGTTTCTATGACACCCAAATTACAAAAATGCTGCTTGTCTTTGGCTGACCTTTGCTCCAAGAAAGGTCAACTCTGAAGGTCAGCGGTACCGTTTGTCTTGGTGTAAAATTCCAATATTGAGCCTCTACTCAAGACCAGATATTGGCCTGAGTCACAAACTGACACTGCCATCTGGGAATTTTCATTTTAATTTATAATGTGAATGTGTTTCCCTGCAATTTTGCATATAGGTCCCGGAACTACATTTTACAACAAAAACAAAGTTGCTGGAAAAGCTCAGCAGGTCTGGCAGCATCTGTGAAGGGAAAAAACAGAATTAACATTTTGGGTCTGGTGACCCTTCCTCAGAACAGTTTTTATAAAATTATGGGACATTTCTCTCTGAGACTACACACCCACCACAGAGGTGAAAATGTTAAATTATTATGGGGGTGTGGGGAAGGTGGATGCAGAATACCTTGACTAAGTTGCTTGGTTTTGTGCTAGTCTGCTAACCCAGTGTTGTCCAACAGAACTCATTGACTAGACACAGGTGTGGCTATTGTGACAATTTTATGAACAACATGCAATATTTACAGTAGAAAACACCACTTTTTAAATTTAATTTTTCAAACCAACTTCTCAGAGTTGTTATCACACACCCTGGAGCAGGTAGGACTCGAACCCAGGTCTCCTAGCTCAGCAATAGGGACACTACCACTGTACCACAACAGCCTTCCATAGAAAACACCTTGCATGCAATAAATTTGAGGATGGGTCATTAAGTATATTCAAGGCTGGGACAGACTTTTAAACAGTAAACAAAAAATAGTTCCAGGAAAAGGGCAGGAAAGTGGAGGTGAGGATTATCAAACCAGCCATGATCTCATTGAATGGAGGAGTGGGCTCAAAGGGCTGAAAGGCTCCAGCTTACGGATATTGACTTAACCAGACTCAGAAGGTTGTGGATCAACGTTTTGCTCAAGATACTTAAACTCATTCAGTAGGTTGATATTTCATTGCAGAAT
This sequence comes from Ginglymostoma cirratum, assembly GCA_024137785.1. Classification (NCBI taxonomy): domain Eukaryota; kingdom Metazoa; phylum Chordata; class Chondrichthyes; order Orectolobiformes; family Ginglymostomatidae; genus Ginglymostoma; species Ginglymostoma cirratum. The sequence continues at coordinate 2,773,591 of JAHRHZ010000105.1, forward strand.
TGAGTTCTGCCCTTCTCAAGAGGAACTGGAAGATAGTGATGTAGTGGCATTGTCACTGGACTAGCATGAATGAAGAGGACCTGGCTAATGCTTTGGGAACATAGCTTCAAAGACCACCACAGCAAGTGGTGGAATTTAAATCCAATTAATAAATCTCAAATTGAAATCTAGTCTCAAAATGGTGATCCAGAAACTATCATTGCTTACTGTCAAAACCCATCCGGCTCACTAATACCCTTCAGGGAAGGAAATCTGCCATCCTCACCTGGTCTGGCCTACATGTAACTCCAGACTCACAGCAATGTGGTTGACTCTCAATTGCCCTCTTCAGAGTTTGGGAAGTCACACAATTGAAGGACAATTAGGGACAGTCAACAAATGCCAGCTTCGCCAGCAATGCCCACACCTGCCAAATAATGCTAATAAAATACTGCTGGTTCTTTTGGATGGTATGTTAAACTGAAATGCCATCTGCCCTTCCAAGTGGATGGGAAAAGAATGCATGGCACTACTTCAGAGAGAGAGAGAGACCAGGAATTCTACTTGGCATCCTGGGCCAATATTTAACCTTCATTCAGCATCACTGCAATGGATTATCCAGTAATTTGTGCTTCTGTTAGACAATAGATAATAGGTGCAGGAGTAGGCCATTCAGCCCGTCGAGCCAGCACCACCATTCATTATGATCATGGCTGATCATCCACAATCAGTATCCTGTTCCTGCCTTATCCCCATAACCCTTGATTCCACCTGTTCGTGGCAGCTTGCTGTGAACACATTGCTACAATGTACAAAATCCATAACCAGTGACTACTAAATGAAATATATAAAAAGGTGTTAAAAACATTAAAAGATTTTAAATAAATGCACATCTTTGATAGAAAGATCTGCCACCCTTAAGTTATCAAAATTAATACATTGCACAAACTCTGATGTTTTGTAAAATGAAAAAACAAGAGACCCAGTATGGTACACCAACATAACATGGTTGTAAATAATATTGAGGTCACATGGCTGGTGATGTATATTATTCATTTTTCAAATCAGAAGTACAACAACCCACATCTGGAATCTCAATGGGTTCAAATCCCACCATTGGCACCTACTGGAATTCAAATTCAATTAAGAAAATCTCCAATTTTTTGAGAAAAGCTAGTGTCTGAGGGTGACCATTAAACCATCATCACTTTAATGATCCATTCAAAATATAAATAAATGAAGAAGAACCTCAAAACGTTTTGAACATTTTTGCCTAGAACACATTTCAGTCCCACAGTCATGAAAGATGCTATATAGATACAAGTTTACCCTATTATCATTGCACCCAAATTACAGGACAGCCTATTGTCCTTGGCTGACCTTTGCTCCCAAATAGCAAGAGAGAAAGATCAACTCTGTGAAAGGCAGTGATGCCATTTGACTTACTATAGGATTCCAATATTGAGCCTCTATTTAAGGCCAGATATTGGCCTCAGTCACAAACTGACACATACATCTAGGAATCTTCATTTTAATTTACAAAGTGAATGTCCTTCCTCTCAATTTTGCACATAGGTTGGATGCCAGTTTTTACAAAGTTATGGGGCATATGTCTCTCAGAGACACACAGGTGAAAATGTTAATGCTCATGGGGGGTGATACCTTGACTAAATTGCTTGGTTTTGTGCTGATCTGCTAACCCAGTGTTGCCCAACAGAACTCACTGACTAGACACAGGTGTGGCTATCGTGACACCTTACGAACAACACGCAATATTTATGGTAGAAAACACCTTCCATGCAATAGAGGTGAATGTGGATATTTACTTAACCATCTGGGTCTGAAGGCTCTGATCTGAAGTCCTGCTCCAGTTTTGTTACTGAATATCTAAGCCGGGTCAGGTTTCCTGTGCATTTTATCCTGATGACCTGTCCAATCCAGACATCATTCAGTGCTCAGGGCCAGGAAGGGCTTTTTTGACAAAATTTCTAGATCTCAATAAAAGTGGAGAAACTCTGCTGGTCTGTGGAGGAAGAAACAGAGTTAATGCTGAGTCCAGTGATGATTCTTCTGAGCTGTTTCAAAATCTGTTTAAGAAGAACGGCACCAAACTCAAAACATGAGCGGTTTTCCCTCTCTCCACAGATTATGCCAGAGCTGCTGGGTTTCTCCAGCACTTTGTTTTTTTTATTACAGATTTCTAGCACCTTAAGTATTCTGTTGTTTTTATTTAGCAGATTTTTGTTTCTAAACCATTTGAAACTTCTTAGCAGGCATGGTTTCATGGAGCGGGGGAGGGGGGGGCAGTAGGCCATTGGGCTCATACAGCCTACTTCTCCACTCACCTCAATTCATTCTCTCTCTCACCTGCATGCACACAAATCTATGAATTTCGATTAGATCTCTACCCTCGAAGCCTATGACTGAATATAACTTGCATTTATATGGCACCTTTAACAAAATCACATGCCTCAAGGCATTTCACACAAATAAAAGTGTTAAAAGCTGACAGAGTCATAGTCGATTCGGGTCATTTAATTAAAAATCAACTTTAAAAACGGGGCTTCTGAACCTCGCCCCAGCCCCCATTCACAATCTGCCACTCAGCATTCCCCCCCGAAATCGTCTGATTACATTGTATACTCAGTGGCTCCCACACAAAAGCTGGGTCCCAGTTTCTCTGACATTCACTGTGGACCAAATGCAGATTCTCCAGCATCGGCAGTTCCTGCTATCTCTGTAACAATTACAATCCAATGTGTTATTTTTGCACATGTAAGTCTTCTCCTAGTTCCTTTTCATAGAGAGTCACTCCTTGTGCGCCCCCCACCCCATCGCCTCAAATCCTCCATTATTATTGTCCCAAAAAAAAGGGAAAGATGAAATCTTCTCACGCACACACAATGTAGTACAATGTCAGGGTGAAATATTCAGTTACGACCTCCGCACCCCAGTGGGATGGAGTGTCCCTCCTGTACTCGAGTTCCAGCAACCCCCAGCCACTTCCTCTAAAGGCTTCCACACTCCAACTTTCCGGGAATCTCACGACGAGGGGAGTCCCACACCCTGTGTTTGTTCCAAAACTCAAATCGAGAACCCACAATCTCCTCTCTTTCAGATAAACTGTTCAGAGTTTAAAGAAAAAATGATGCTTTTGAAATTGGGCAGGATTCCAAGTCGGTTCATCTTTGAAGTGGGTGTGGGTGGGGGTGGTGGGAGTGGGGGAGAGAAACAGAGAGCCCTGGAAGTAGGTTGCAGGTATTAACCCTTTAAATCAGAAGGCACGGCTTGACCTGGCCACAGTTACTGATGGACGAATTTCTTTCAAATTAGTGCAGGAGATGCCTCTCGTTTCTGGACGGTGCCGGGGGTTGTAGCCCTCCCGGGAAAGGGTTGCGGTGGGTGGGTGGGGGTGGTGGTTGGGGTATCGATCCCGGCGGGAGGTTCAGGACTGCGCTCCGCCGCTGTTGCCTGAATCGTTGTAGAAGCCGGGGCTTTCTGACAGGCTGGTCCGGACTTTCTTCTTCTCTTTGAACCTGCCCGAGTTGGACACCCTCACATGCCTGCCTTTGGTGTTTTTGTCCACGATTTTCTCCAGGCGGGCTTCCAGCTCCGAGTCGGCCCGGCTCTCGGTCCCACCGCCACCCTCCTTGCTGTCGGGACAGCTCCGCTCCCCCGGAATCTCGTACAGCACCTTCGCGCTGCTCTTCTTCTTGCGCAGGAAAGTGAGTTTCCACCAGCTCGGGGAAGCAGGTTCCCCCATCTCCCTCTGCATCTTCCCCTCCGCGTTCACCCACTCTCTCTCTCTCACACACACACACACACACACACACACACACTGAGCTGTTACCGAAGGCTGCAGGCTCCCAGCTCCGGGACGTTCATGGCCTTTTCTCCCCCCCTAATGTGGGAGACTAATGTGGGAGACACTCCAGTCTCTGGGAGTCTCCCAGTGCCCACGTCCCCACGGGGCAGGCTGTCGGTGCCAGTGACTATGTCTCTCTCGCTCAGGCTGTGTGAGTATCTGTATACCTCCAACAGGTGGAAAAGGATCACACCTGCCCAGGTATAAATCCACCCAAACTCAACCCCTGCCTTCTCTATCACGTGCCCGAGACAGCCGTGGCTCATTGGCCAATGGGGAGTATTTTACATATTTGGGAGGGCCAGACTCTGAGTTACCAAAACTCTTTTTTTCCCACTGACCCTGACAGGGAGGGAATGTGGACCAGAAGTGGTCTGGGGGGCTGTGGGTTGTGTGGGTTTGGAGAGGGAGAGGGAGCAGGAGTAGAGGGTTGGGGAAGATTTGGGAAGGTGGTGTGGGAAGTGGGTAGAAAGCATGTCTAGGGGGTGTTGTGGGGTGCAGTGTGTGTGGTTATCAGTTGAGATGCAGGGAGATGTGGGTTTGGAGAGAGTGTGAGGGGTTTGTGTGGGATGTGGATGGGGGGGGGTGCCTTTTGAATGGAGGGGGCATGGGAGGGTGGAGTTAGTGCCAGGTTTTCTGGGGCCAAGGAACCCTTCCTGCTGCTCCCTCCCAATGAGCTGTGGTGAACTGAGCGCTGGCCAGGAAGCTGTTTTAAACAGCCATCCATGGGCATGATGGGCCAAAAGGCCTCCCTTTCTCTCAACATGTCCTGCATCTACCGAGGTGTTTCTCAAAGTGCACTCATTGTCATTTCAGACAAATGCAGCAACAGGTTTGTACACAGAAAGATCCCACAAACCACAAGGTAACTGTGGCATCTGACCTGCTTTTATGTTTCCTAAGGGGAATGCTCCGAAATTACTCATAGGATCATAGAGTAGACCCTTTGGCCCATCAAGTCTGTACCATCAAAACTACACTAAATCTATACGAGTCCCCTGTACCTCCACTAGGCCTATAGTTTTGAATGCTCATTTAAATACTTTTCAAAAGGTTTCCCACCTGAACTATTCTCCCAGGCAGTGTATTCCAGACCCCTACCGCTGTCTGGTTGAAAAGAATTTTCCTCAAATCCACTCTAAACCTTTTGCCTTTCACCTTAAACTTCAGCCTCCTTAATACTGATAAAAACTCCAAGATCCCTCTGAGTTTCCTAATCTCCAGCCATTAATGGAGTATTCCCTTCTTCCTAAAATCTTCTTTCTCAATCTTTGTGTCACCTGCAAACTTACTGATCACCCCTTACATTCTCATCTACATTGTTTAGATTTATCATAAATCCAGCACTGATCCCTGTAGTATGGCAGCAAACATTGAACCCTGTAAAGCCACTGGTATCATGAAGAATACAGGCACTGAGCACAGAAGCTGTCAATTTAAATTTCCTTCATTGATCTGTGGGTTCCTACACTGTGTTCCGTATCTTGTTCAGTCTAATGAGATCAGTCTGAGCCATGAACAAAAAAAAACTGGCTTCCAGCTGAGAAGCTTGAGAAAGCCACTTGATTACATTGCTTCTCAAGTGTCTGTGGGTTTCAAATTGCCTCACGATGAGGGAATGACGTGGATTTTAAAGTGACATCCAGAAGAAGCGATAGGGTTAGGGTTAGGGTTAGGGTTAGGGTTAGGGTTAGGGTTAGGGTTAGGGTTAGGGTTAGGGTGATGCAAGAAAAGAACATTTTCACCCAGCAATTGGTTAGACTATGGAATGCAATTCCTGGAAATGTAGTGGAGGCAGGCTCAAATGAGGCATTCAAGAGGGTGTTGGGTGGTTATTTAGAGAGAAATGGTGTGCAAGGGTACTGGGGAAGATCAGAAGTTTGGTGATGATCCTCATTTGAACAGCAGTACAGACATGATGGACTAAATGGCCTCCTTCTATGTCATAATAATTTTGTGATATGGCTCTGAAAATAAGTCCATGTACATTTTTGACTGCTATTTGAGCTCACTAAGTTATAAGGACTGAGATGATCCAATGGTGCTGTGGTTCAATCCCAGGCAATGAAGGTCGAGTTCAAGTCCCACCTCAGGATGTGATGGCCATGAGAATTTATCATAATCCAATCAAACAGGTTGATTAAACAAAAATCTGAGGCCAGTCCTGACCCATCGTCACCTTCAGTGGCAGCCTCCATCACGTGAGGAACTGTAATTGTTCACTTAAATACGCAGCAAAATTGTCAGCGGGTAGTACACTCACCTCTCAGTTGGAAGGTTGTGTGTTTATGTTTCCACTTGAGAGATTTGAACCCGTTTTCCTGGCTGACACTCCCTGAACCGTTACTGAGTGAGTGCTGCGCAATTCCACTTTGCTTTAATTCGTTCATGGGATGTGGGTGTCACTGGCTTAGCGAGATACCAGCCTAAAGGTGCTAGCTTGACTGAGCAAGGTCCCATTTAGCCTCCAAAAAAGTCCCATTTTGAGTAAGAGAAGGATGTTCTCCTCAGTACCTTGGCTAGCATTTATCCCTCAGCGGACATCACCAATTATCTGGTCATCATCAGTGTTTTTGGGATCTTGCTGTGCAGTGAATGTTTGCTCCATGACCAAACCGCAAAAGTACAACAACAGTTGTAAAGTGGTTTAGAACATACTGAGACTGTAAAGGGCAATATATAAATGCAAAATCTTTCTTCAGCCATGTCACAGGTGGCAGACAGGTAAACAATGACAAAAAGGAGAGTTTTCCTTCGTCACAGTCATGGAGGAAGTGATTTGTGACTTTGGTAAGGGCTATTTCTATGCAGTGGCAGGTGTGGAAACCAGTTTGGAGACATTCAAAATGGAGTTGCAGAAAAGCTGGGAGTCAACAACATATTCAAAATCTCTGAAGAGGGAAGAAGTTGGAGATAGGAAGGTAGTTTGATACCTTAATGCTATTCGTCAATTACTCAGAATCCAACCAACCCAATCAGGTAGATTTTGTATAGAGTTTCAATTATTTTGTATCACTGATTATGAGTGAGTGCTATAGCTCTGACACCTGAATTGAGCTGGACACCACCCAGATCAGTGTGGCTACGTACTGACCGACCTTCACAACAAGGCAACATTTCACCAGGTGACTCAGCAAGAAGGTGTTTTGCTAAACAAGTCCCCTGAGGCCAATTAAACTAATATTGCCAGGGTTAGTCATGTTAATAAAAGCTACATTCTCCACTGACGCTTGTTGATTGTTGCACCTGGGAACTTGCTGCCTGAGAAATAAGACAGGAGATATACCAAGCCATGAGTGCACCGTGAACAATCTTTCCATTCACTAAATAAAAACTGAAAGAACTGTGGATGCTGTAAATCAGGGACTAAAACAGAAGTTGCTGGAAAAGCTCAGCAGGTCTGGCCGCATCGGTGAAGGAAAAATCAGAGTTAATCAGAACTGAGGAAGGGTCACCGGAACTGAAACGTTAACTCTGATTTATTCTTCACCGATGCTGCCAGACCTGCTGAACTTTTCCAGCAACTTCTGTATTTGTTCCTGCTTTACATCACTATCTTGACATCCTGTATGACCCATGTTTGCACTGGGAGTGTTTGATGGGGACAGTGTAGACAGGGCTTTATTCTGTATCTGACCCCGTGCTGTCCCTGTCCTGGACTGTTTCATCATGAAATGGAAAGTCTGCATTACTCCAGTGACTACTCCTGACTTAAAGGTAAAGTTGCCATAGTCTTACCAGATCATAGGATTGCTCTCAGAGAGAGAGACACACACAACTGTGAGACTGTGTTTTACTTTCAGTTAAAAGAGTAGAGGAGGATTTACTCTGTACCTAAACTACAAGATAGTTGACCCTTAACTATACTGACTACAATAACAGTTAGGGATGGACAACAAATACTGTAGCACCCTCGTCCCATGAAAATATATTTAAAAAGAAATTGCTGTACTTGTGGGAAAGAAAGAAAGAAAGAAGCAAAAGAATTATCCTATTTCCAAAATATTTATATCACTGACCTGGAAATAAACATGTCTGTAAAATAACTCACACTAGAAATAATGAGCAGCAGATCTCATAATTTAAGATTAATCTTAATTACATTATTCATTACATGACCATTACATTTTTCATTCGTAATAAAAATTCTGATTCTCATGTTGCTGGGGTGACACTTGTATCTTCTGTCTCTGCCGTGTTTGTTTGTGTCGGTCGCCTGGTTACCTGGTTTTGTCACCCAGTGATCATCACTAGCAGTGTCTGATACCCAGTGTAACCTGATACTGTGCACTGAGCCCTCTACTGGTCCCACCCCGAAACCAAACCAACTCTCTGCTCACACCGTATGTCTGTGGGAACTCCCCCATCCCATCTCCCGGACTGTCTTCAGCTGTGCTGGGCTAGGATGCTCCCAAGCATTCCGGCCTCCGTTGATATTTTGATGTTGTTCCCCTGTGTGGCCCCAGAAAGAGTCTCAGAAGTTAACGCAATGTGCGTATTTTGTTCCCCTGTATTTATGCCTATCACTGACTGTGAGGGACTGTGCAAAACCAGTTTCACGCCTGGTATCAGTCTCAGGCCTCTTTCATTCCGGCCTTCTGCTGACAAAGACAGAAAATTAAAATATAACAGAAGACACCGACAGTGGATGATAGGTTGAGATTTCCATTTTCATCTGCTGTGTTTGCCTTCAGCTACTTAAGACCAGTGAAACTCCAAAGGTGCAAGGAAGAATTGATGACTTCAAAGATTTAGGGCCTGATGGTGCTTAACACATAACATTGCCCCTTGCTGATTTTGAGCCCTCCTAACGCCCTAGACTCGGACCTTTGGTTGATTGTGCCTCGAGCACAGCACCTACTCAATAATTGGATGTGTTTATTTTTGCCCTGGACTGACTCCAGCAGTTATACATGAAATATTGCTAATGCAACAGGTTAGACTACTCTTAATGCACAGTGCCAAAAGAAACTGACAAATAACAATTTCCATGAAGTGAAACCCTGGAAGCTGCATGCTTCCTCTCTATTGGTTGGCTTCAGCATGGCAACCATTGAAACCAAGAAGTTTTGTATACAGCTGTCAGCTTGAAACAGGATGGAACTGTAACACACAGTATGTTTCATACCTCCCTGGGATGGCTGTTATTTTGAAGGCTGCTTATTATTCTTGTTTGAATTAACATTTTGAAGTTTGTTTTTTCTAATTAAAGAATGTAAGACAACATCTTTACACATGCTTCTGACACTAGTAACAAAGATTTGTATTTATATAGCACCATTCAAAAACTTCAGCCCATTGCTGAATCACTTTACAGTCCTTTAAGTGTTTTATTTGTGTTGTAGTCACTGCTGTAATGTGGGCAATCTGGCAACAAAAATTTATGCACAGCAAGATCCCACAGACAGCAATGTGATAATGTCCAGAAAATCATTTTTTAGATGTGTTAACTAAGGGATAAATATTCAACGAGACAATGGGAGGAGCTCACCTGCTCTTCTTCAGTATAGTGCCGTGAGATTTTATATGTTACCCTGAGAGGGCATGTATTATCCTGGTTTCAAATATAATGCTCATACTGAGTTTTGGATTCACAAGCAATGCAGCTTCTTCTCGCTGGGACTTTGATTGCAGTAAGAGTCCAGTCAGTCTGTGGGAAAAGCAAACAGCAGGGCACTGGGCTTCTCTAAAAGCAAGGTCCATCTGTATCAGATGTTCAGGTGTCTGGACTGGGTATGTGCGATATCAGGTTTAAACATAGAGTCAGAGTTTCAGTTGGCAGTGATTCACTTTCAGTACACAGGGAATCTGATAAGTTTGGCTTTGCCTCGCCAAATGACCTCAAAGACAGGCAAGCCCCGGTTGGAGATTAATCAGCTCTCCAAATAATTTAGAACTATTTGCTTTTCAAGTTATCAAAATTACAAATTTGAGGTTATCAGCTTCAATCCTCAGTGGAGTGAGTAAATGGTGATCGATTGAAAGCAAATAACTGAGGCAGCTGGAAATTTGAAATAAAAACAGAAACCATAACTCCGCTTCTCTCTTCACAGATACTGCCAGAAGTTTCTCCACCAATTTTTGTTTCCGTTTGAGTGAATGACATCTCAGTTACACAGCTAACACTGTACTGTTCCTCAATCCCCTTACCCAACAAATATCTCAGTGATGCAGATTTCATTAATTTCTTCAGCATCCACATCCCTCGTGGGATGGGAGTTCCCAATCTGTACATCCTTCATATGGAAACACTGTAATCTCTTTATGATTTCAATTAAAATGGTTACATTATATTAAATGTAACAAATGGAACTATAGATATATTGTGCCCTTGTGGTTCTGAACTCAGCCTTCAGAGAATTTGACTCTGTCCACACTCTCACCTCCAACAGACTTTTCAAACTCAAGCTTTATATCATTCAAGCTTTTGATTTATCTTATCTTTGCTCCCACTGGGTGTGCTGCGCTGTCAATATGTGACCACTGTAGAGTGGCTAAGTCTCTGTGATTGCCAGCAATCTCCAGAAATAGAGGATTGATCTTTACGATACCACTATATACAAATCCCAGGTGTAAACAAACGGAGACATTAAGTTCTCAGTAAAGAACTGACCTTCATTCCCCTCTGCCTACACCTCAATGAATTCCATTCACACATGGACGTCGAACAGTTTTTCCACCACCTCTACCTCCGTGCCTATTTCTTTAACCGCGAGTCTAACCCACCCTCCACAGACCCCTTCTCCCACCTCCAACACACCCCATCCTCCTGAACACCACCCAAAGGCCTCCTACCCTCCCTCGACCTCTTCATTTCCAACTGCCATCGCAACATTGATCGCCTCAACCTCTCCACCCCTCTCACTCACTCCAACCTCTCCCCCACAGAACATGCAGACCTCTGCACCCTCCGCTCCAACCCTAACCTCACTATCAAACCTGCGGACAAGGGTGGCGCAGTTGTGGTATGGGGCACTGACCTTCACATCATCGAGGCCAGGCGCCAACTCTCTGACACCTCCTCCTACCGCCCCCTCGATCATGACCCCACCTCCGACCACCAAACCATCATCTCTCAGACCATCCATAACCTCTTTACCTCAGGTGACCTCCCACCCACAGCCTCCAACCTCATTGTTCCCCAACCCCACACCGCCCATTTCTATCTCCTTACCAAAATCCACAAACCTGACTGACCCAGCCGACTCATTGACTCCACCTGCTCCTGCCCCACTGAATTTTTCTCTGCTTACCCTGACTCTATTTTCTCCCCCCGGTCCAGGAACTCCCCACCTACGTCTGGGACACCACCCACGTCCTCCACCTCCTCCAAGACTTCCAATTCCGTGGCCCCCAACGCCTCATCTTCACTATGGACATCCAATCCCTGTACACTTGTATCCCCCACGCAGATGGCCTAAAAGCCCTCCGCTTCAACCTCTCCTCCAGGCTCAACCAGCCTCCCTCTACCGACACCCTCATCCACTTAACCGAACTCATCCTTACCCTTAACAACTTCTCCTTCAACTTCTTCCACTTCTTACAGATGAAAGGGGTGGCCATAGGAACCCACATGGGCCCAAGCTATGCCTGCCTCTTCGTAGGATACGTGGACCAGTCCCTTTTTTGCTGTTACACTGGCCCCATCCCCCACCTCTTCCTCCGCTACATCGATGACTATATCGGCGCTGCCTTGTGCTCCCACGAGGAGCTCGAACAGTTCATCAACTTTACTAACACCTTTCACCCCAACCTCAAGTTCACCTGGACCATCTCTGATACCTCTCTCACCTTCCTGGGCCTCTCTGTCTCCATCTCTGGTGACCACCTCGAAACCATCATCTATTTCAAGCCCACCGACTCCCACAGCTACTTAGACGACACCTCCTCTCACCCACCCTCCTGCAAGAATGTGATCCCTTACTCCCAATTCCTCTGCCTCCGTCGCATCTGCTCCCAAGATGAGGCGTTCCACTCCCACACATCCCAGATGTCCTCTCATTTCAAGGACCATAACTACCCCCTTTGGTGGCCGAAAATGCTCTCGACCAGGTCTCTTGCATTTCCCACACCACTGGCCTCACATCGCCTCCCCCCAGCAAAGACAAAGACAGAATTTCCCCTTGTCCTCACATATCAACCCACCAACCTCCGGATTCAACGCGTCATTTTCTGCCACTTCCACAACCTACAATCTGACCCCACAACCAAAGATATATTTCCATCCCCAACCCCATCTGCCTTCTGTAGGGACCGCTCTCTCCACGACTCCCTCGTCCGCTCCACACTCCCCACTAACCCCACCACCCCCGGCAACTATCCCTGCAACCGCAGGGAGTGCTACACCTGTCCCTACACCTCTCCTCCCACGTCCATCCAAGGAACCAAAAAAATCTTTCACATCAGACAGAGGTTCGCCTGCACATCTGCCAATGTGGTCTATTGCATCCACTGCTCCTGATGTGGCCTCCCCTACATTGGTGAGATCAAGCGCAGCCTCGGAGACTGCTTTGTACTGCACCTGTGCTCTGTTCGCGACAAACAACACCTTCCAGTCACGAACCATTTCAACACCCCCTCCCACTCCCTGGGTGACATGTCCATCCTGGGCCTCCTCCAGTGTCACAATGACACCACCCGGAAACTGGAGGAACAGCAGCTCATATTTCACCTTGGGAGCCTGCAACCCAATGGTCTCAATGTGGACTTTACCAGTTTCAAAATCTCCCCACCCCCGGCCTCATCCCATGACCAACCCTCCCTATCATCCCCGCCTCCTTGACCTGACACAACCCGACCATCTTCTCTCCCGCCTATCCGCTCCTCCCACCTCATTGACCAATCCCCACCTGCAGTCACCTATCACCATCCCACCCACCTTCCCCAGCCCCACCCCTCCTCTCTCTATTTATTTCAGAGCTCCCTTCACCCTCCCCCATTTCTGAAGAAGGGTCCTGACCCGAAACTTCACCTTTCCTGCTCTTCTGATGCTGCCTGGCCTGCTGTGTTCCTCCAGCTCCACACTGTGTTATCTCTGACTCCAGCATCAGCAGTTCTTACTACCTCTGAGACATTAAGAATACCCAGTTTGCCCATTTTTAAATGTGTTGATTCATTAGTTGTAAAAACATTGGTGATGGGGTGGAAACACTGTTGGGGAAGACCCAAAGGCTCCATAATAGTGCAAAGAAAATGATGTTCTGTGTTCTGATTAGGATGTCTTGCCAATAAGCAAGCTGTGGGACAACTGGAAGGAGGCTTGAGTGTAAGACGGATGGTCCTGAAAGGTCATGCAACAATATCTCCAGGAGCATGTTCTGCTCTAGATCAGAGTTACAGGTGAAGGGGAGAATGAGAAAGACTGTGCAAACAAAGGTGAGAGGGGAAAGATTTAAAAGGGATCTAAGGGGTAACTTTTTCACGCAGAGGGTGATGTTTGTATGGAATGAGCTGCCAGATGAAGTGGTGGAGGTTGGTACAATTACAGCATTTAAAATGCATCTGGACGGGTATATGATTAGGAAGGGTTTGACATGGGCCAAATGCTGGCAAATGGGACCAGATTAATTTTGGATATCTGGTTGGCATGGACGAATTGGATCGAAGGGTCCATTTCTGAATTGTACAAGTGTACGACTCTATCCACTCCCTCCACCACCAATACTCAGCAGCAGCAGTGTGTACCATCTACAAGATACACCGCAGGAACTCACCAAGACCCCCTTGACAGCATCTTCCAAGTCCACGACCACTACCGCTGAATTCCACTAGAAGGTCAAGGGCAGTATATATGGAGAAGTTCCCCTCCATAGAACATAGAACATAGATCAATACGGCACACTACAGGCCCTTCCGCCCACGATGTTGTGCCGAACTTTTACCCTAAACCTAAGGTCTATCTAACCTCCACCCCTACCTTATACTATCATCCATATGCCTATCTAATAGTCCGTTTAAATGCCCCTAATGAGGCTGACTCCACTACCCTCTCCGGCAATGCATTCCACGCTCCTACCACTCTCTGTATAAAGAACCTACCTCTGACATCTCCCCTATACCTACCTCCACTCATTTTAAAATTATGCCCCCTCACAATAGCTACATCCTCCCTAGGAAAAAGTCTCTGGCTGTCCACTCTATCTAGACCTCTGATCATTTTGTACACCTCTATCAAGTCACCTCTCATCCTTCGTCGTTCTAAAGAGAAAAGCCCTAGCTCTCTCAATCTTTTCTCGTAAGACCTTCCCTCCATTCCAGGCAACATCCTGGTAAATCTCCTCTGCACCTTTTACAACACTTCCACATCTTTCCTGTAATGAGGCGACCAGAACTGGACACAACACTCCAGATGTGGCCAATCCAGGCTTTTGTATAGCTGGAGCATAACTTCACGGCTCTTGAACTCAACCCCTCTATTAATGAAAGCTAACACACCATACGCCTTCTTAACAACTCTATCCACCTGGGTGGCAGCTTTCAGGGAACTGTGAACATGAACCCCGAGATCCCTCTGCTCCTCCACACTGCCAAGAACCTTTCCATTAACCCTGCATTCTGCTTTCAAATTTGTCCTTCCAAAATGAATCACCTCACACTTTTCAAGGTTAAACTCCATCTGCCACTTCTCAGCCCAGCTCTGCATCCTATCAATGTCGCTTTGTAACCTAGAACAGCCCTCCGCACTGTCCACAACTCGACCCACCTTCATATCGTCCGCGGAATTACTAATCTACCCTTCCACTCCTTAATCCAAATCATTTGCAAAAATCACAAATTGAAGAGAACACAGAACAGATCCTTGTGGTACACCACTCGTAACTGAGCACCATGTTGAATATTTTCTGTCCACTACCACCCTTCTAAGGTTCAGCCAATTCTGAATCCAATCGGCCACATTTCCCCCTATCCTATGCCTCTCTACTTTCTGCATGAGCCTACCATGGGGAACTTTATCAAACACCTTACTTAAATCCATGTATACCACATCCACTGCTCTACCTTCATCCATGTGTTTGGTCACCTCTTCAAAGAATTCAATAAGGTTTGTGAGGCATGATCTACCCCTCACTAATCCATGCTGACTATCACGAATCAAGCTGTGCCTATCCAAGTGATCATAAATCCTATCTCTCAGAGCCCTTTCTAATAATTTGCCTGCCACTGAAGAAAGACTAACTGGCCTATAATTTCCGGGGTTATCCCTATTCCCTTTTTTGAACAAGGGAATGGCGTTTACAACTCTCCATCCTTCCAGCACTATACCCGTGGGCAGTGAGGACGAAAAGGTCATTGCCAAAGGCCCTGCGATCTCTTCCCTCGCTTCCCATAGCCACTTACTACCTTGACGTAGAAATTTATTGCCATTCATACACTATTGCTCAGTCATAATCAAGGAACTCACTTCCTAATAGCGCAGTGAGTATCCTTGCGCCACAAGGACTGCAGTGGTTTAAAAATATGGATCACCACTCCCTTCTGAAAGGCAATTAAAAGACGAGTAATAAACACTGGTTTTGTTAATAATGCTCACATCCCACTAACCAATTAAAAATGTGTAGAAACAAAGACAGAAGTTGCTAGAAAAGCTCAGCAGGTCTGGCAGCATCTGTGAATAGAAATCAAAATTAACATTTCCAGTCCGGTATACTGAGGAAGGGTCACTGGACCCGAAACATTAACTTTGATTTCTATTCACAGATGCTGCCAGACCTGCTGAGCTTTGCAAGCAACTTCTTTTTTTGTTCCTGATTTACAGCATCCGCAGTTCTATTGGTTTTTGTAAACGTATTGCCCTGCCTCTGTATGTTGGCATTTATCGCATTGAACATTGTAATAAGTGAAAATGTTCCTGTTGCTAACACCAACATCCCATCAACACAAAATTCACAAAACAAGAGGCCAGGGGATTCAATGTTCTCAGTTGAAAGATATTCTGGGGATTGGGGAAAGGGAGTGGTGTGTGCAAAGTCTGAAGGTCAAATACCATCTAGGGTACAGGGAAATAAGGATTTTCTGGCCATTTTCACAATGTTTAACAAACAGGAGCTCAATCATTAACTACACTGATGGTGGGTGCACTTTCAATTTCAGCTGTCCTGTGATGTGGAAAAACTTTAGACAACAATTGATTCCACTTTAGTTATAAACCTCTATGCAAAGCTGTCCGCAAGATCATTATGACAGTAAAAGACATTTGCCAAATCAGATAGAAAGAAGTTTTAAAGCAGGTGTAATTTCGATGATCAGTCTGTTGTTTGATCATCCCACTCTCACCTTTCTCTCTTACAACCCCCTTCCATGACCAATTTCTTTCCCTGTAATACTATAATTAATCATCCTGTCAAATTGCCTCCCCTAAATTCTGAATACAGATTGGATGTAGTTGTGTTACTATATTACACTCCAGATGTCTGGTTTAATAATCGAGAACATGAACGTTCAAAGCTTCCTGGTGGATGTTTGGGAATTTGACTTCAATTAAAAACGGAAAATATAAAGTGCAGCTCACGAAAAGTGATCACAAAGCTGTCAGATTCTTGTAATACCCAAACAGATTCATTTTATGGAAGGAAAAGTACTGCCCTTATCCAGTCAGGGTCTATGGTAACTCCAGGCCCATACCGATGTGGCTAAGATTTAACAGCCTTCTGAAATAACTCATGAAACCTCTCTGTGGCATTGAACTACCAAAAAGGTCAAGGGCAACTAGGGATAGGCAATGAATGTCAACCTTGCCAACATTCTGAGAATGATTTTCAGCAGAAATTCTCTCCTGCTCCCTGGCATTGAATCAAACAGTACTGAAGAGGCCCTTTAAGTCTGTAATGCCATCTGCATTATGTTGGAATGAATGATTCCTGAATTATCTCCTTCAGTTCTGGGACTGTGAAACTGATCTTCCTCATTATTCTACAATGAGTGGGTTATTCCGTCTCTCCCTCAAGGATTATCACTCAGTGCATTGGAAAACGCTCAGGTCAGAGTTCACTGCCACAGGTATGCTGGATTCCAGGAGAACTCCACTGTTTTGCTTGCAAGGGCTGCTCAATACGAACAAACCCTACAATCGTGATGCTGTCTCATGGAATGGATTGCATGTTATCATTTGAATGTTAGATCTGTTAAATAAATAAACAGACTGAGACATTTCTGCATCACAGCATTTAGTGTTTTTTGCTCTGTTCAAGTATGAAGGCGAATAATGAATCACAATCAAATAATTCAGAAATGAGAATACACCATATGAGAGTATACATTGGGTTTTGAAGTTAAAGCTCATAAGAACATAAGAAATGGGAGCAGGAGTAGGTCAATCTATCCCTCAAGCCTGCCTCCCCATTCAACAAAATTATGGCTAATCTGCTGCAGGCTTTTTTGTGCCAATTCCTCATAGCCCTCAACTGTCTGATACTTCAAAAAATTATTGATGTCCTCTTTAGATACTTTCAGTGATTATTGCCTCCACAGTTCTCTGGGGTAAAGAATTCCAGAAGTTCACTATCCTCTGACAATTTCCTTTGTATCTCAGTTTTAAATGAGTGTCCCTTATCCTGTAACTATCTCCCTTAGTTCATGATTCCACCACGAATGAAAGTATCTCCCCTGTCAAGTTCGCTCAGAAACTTGTATGTTTTAATAAGGTCACCTCTCATTCTTTTAAACTCTAATCAATAAAAGCCTAAACTCTTTAGTCATTCATAGTAAAACATGATTTCCCTTTCACAAAATCATCTTGCTTCTGTTTGATTGTGGTAAGCTTTTCTAAATGTTCTGCTATTTCTTTCATAATAATGAACTCTGGCAATTTCCCAATGACAGATGTTAGACAAACTGCCCTATAGTTTGAGATAACAAGCATGGGGCTGGATGAACACAGCAGGTCCTGCTCCTATGATGCTGCTTGACCTGCTGTGTTCATCCAGCCCCATGCTTGTTATCTCAGATTCTCCAGCATCTGCAGTACCTTTTATCTCTGCCCTATAGTTTCCTGCTTTCTGTCTCCCTCTTGAGCCAGAGGGTGGTCAGTCTGTGGAAGTCATTGTTGCCAAGGGGTGTGCAGGCAAGTCATTAAGTGTATTTAAGGCAGAGATAGTTGAGCCTTTAATTGGTAAGGGGATTAAGCGTTACAGAGAGAAAGCAGGAGAATAGGTTTGAGAAACAAATCAGCCATGATTGAATAGTGGAGCAGACCAATCGTCTTTATTCTGCTCCCATATTTTATGGTCATATGGTCTTTGCAAATTAGCCAAATAAGTCTTTTTCTTTACAATAAATCAATAATTTTACTGTTGAAGAAACCTGATTGGTGGATCTTTTTATTTTAAACCTAAAATAGATAAAATACCTAATTGGCCATAGTGGTAACAAAAGCAAAACATTGAAATTTGTTTTGTGGACCAAAGAGGGATACCATGCACTCTTCCAGGCTCAGGATCAGGATCTTGTAAAGCACAGGATTCTCAGCAGACCATAAGGTTTCCTGTGATTGAATTTTTAGGCTAGTGGTTCTCAGGTGGACTTTAACCGGAACAAGTTGGGGTAATTCCTCTTTTTGTTGGAATCTCCTGCTTTTTCAAGATATTGCTGTTAGTCGCCTGGCCGCTTGGATTACTTGTAGCAGGTTTTTTTAAAAAATGGAACTCCATCTACAAATAGTTTCTACCTGAAACTGATCAGGGTTACAGGGATAGGAATGGTGAGGTGGGGGGGCGGGCGTGGAGGGGGAGGTGAGGTGAGTCTGGGTGGGATGCTCTTTGGAGGGTCAGTGTGAACTCATGAGCCAAATGGCCTGCTTTCACACTATGGGGATTCTATAATTCTATGATCTTGAAAGATAAGGACAATATGGCTCCTTTATCATATGATTTTAATAAGGTCAAAGTCTTGTTCCAGAAAAGAGCTGGTGTTTATGTTGATCCCAACGTCCTGTGTTGTTTAACACCGGGTGTGCTTGAGATCGTGTCTTTGATTTTGAGTGCTCCATTCAATTTGACGATATCATTATGGATTGGTTTCAGGAAAGGGCGTTCATTCACATTAGTCTGGAGTGGTCTATTTGTTCGCTGTCGAGGCAGGCAAATCTTGGGCAACCAGCAATCTTTTCCAGTCTTTTTTGATAATGGACTAAATAGACTCAGGCACAACACCAAGAATCATAAGTAAAATCTAACAACAGTAAGACTCGTGACAACTCTAGGTTTGGAGCACTCCTCAGCTGGAATCTATGCAATAATTCACTTGTTTATTTAATATTTATTGAGCATTAAGTGCATGTTTAGATGAAATTTGCACACAGCAGGTCAATGATTATATTAAAACTGGAAAGGGGATTTCCACAACAGACTGACTTGTGAATCATATAAACCTAGTGTGCAATGATGGTTAACAGCAAGGAAATTACTTCAAGATCCAAGACTGTAGAACTCAATAAAATTGTAACATTGAAGGATTTTGTTTGTGTAAATCAGGAGAAACTGTTTCCACCGGAAGGGCAGTTGGTAACCAGAGGGACATGGATTTAGATCGATTGGCAAAAAAGTGAGAGGTGACATGAGAGAATTTTGTTTACACAGTGAGTCGTTGTGATCCAGTATGTTCTGACTGAAAGGGAATTGAGTAAATATCCAGAAAGGAGTCCTCCTTTCAACTCTCTCTAGGGATTTAACATCCTTCCTTAAATAAAGTGCCCAGAACTGAACACAATACTCCTAATGTAGTCTGACCAATGATTTGCAGAGGTATAGCATTACATCCTTGCTTTCACAGTCTATGGAGAAAGGACACACAGAATCCGTGACTTGCCTTTTTGCACTTTACCTCCTGAGCCAGAGATACCAGTCTCATTCCTTGCACCTTGCTGTTTAGTGCAGGTACAAAGCCAGGAAGTTTGTCATGGCTGTCAGCAGGCCTCAGGCAAGTCAAGGGAGACAGCCTTTGGTCAGAGTTTCTTGGTACAGTAAGTTCAAGGACAGCGTCTGATACCAGTCCAGGGCTTCATCGTGGTCAGTCAGCCACTTGGAGCAGGCAGAGTCAGGATGCTCTCCACATAACTGACAAGGAGTCAAATGTTGGGCAGCCCAGCACCCCTTCCTGGCTCTCTGCCCCCAGTGTCAGCTGTTTTCTTCCAGAATGAGAGAGAGGCAGGTGAGGAAACAAGGTGCCACAGCTATTACAGTTGGTGCAGGCAGGGAGGTGTCCTGAGTGAGTGGCTAAGCAGCACAGAGGGCAATGCAGGGTTGGGTGTGTCGGTGGGTGATAAACCAATATGTCCTAGAATACGTAGAGTGCGGAAAACAGCCATTGGGCCCAACAAGTCCACACCGACTCTCCAGAGATATAGGTACCAGTGGGGGAAAATGTTGTAGGCAATAGTTAGAGGGCTAAAGCCTGACCCTTGGGAAGTGGGGACATTAGCAGAGATAGAGGTATCAGAGTGAAGATGGCAGCACTTACCCTGGCAACGTGGAGAAGGTCACTAACGTTCAGCTTACAGCGCTGGGCATTCCTTCAGGCAGCTGAGACTGCACTGACCCAAGGGAGGGGCACCCTCAAGCTAGGCTGGGCAGGGTCTGGTATCGTGCCCTTGTCTGTTGGCCCTAGGGAAAGAAGTAGTCCTATCTCGGCACCAGCCCAGCAGTTCCTCTAGGTCTCTGCCCATCAAGCTGGACACGAGTTTCCCTTCTCTGCCATTTCTGGGGCAAATATCAGAAATCGCGCACGGTAGCTCGGGACTGACAGGGCTGGTCTGGATGCACAGTGGGTTTTGAAAGATGGTGCAATTACAGGGGCTACTGGTCAGTTCAGGGGTGTTCACTGAGTGACAAGTTGTTCTGGGAATGGTGCATGGTAAGTTGGGGCCAGAATCAGACATAAGAGATGCCATACGGAGAGGGAAGTCATTAATAATGTGAGTTTGATAAGATACAACATGAAAACACTTGAACCTTGCAGTGCAAATCCATCCAAAAAAACTTGAAACAACTCAGACTTTGTCAAAAATGTTGGATTCAGCCTCACATTTCTATCAAGGAATTGGAAGTGAGGCTGGAATTGAAAAGAATGTTAAATGAGAAAGGCCTAATGATGTGATTCCTGGAATTCATTGAGGTTCTTAAATTCATTCACCAGATGTGTTTTTGAGAGGTTGGAATTTATTATCCATCCTAATTTGGTTTGAGAAGATAGTCATGGGCCATCTACATGAACTGCTTCAGTCTGAGCACTGATGATGTTCTCTCAATGATGGTGCAGAGTGAAATGTAACATGATAAGAAATGGGAGGAGTAGGCCATTCAGCTTATTAAATATACTCTGCTGTTCAATACAATCTTTACTGATCTGATTATGGCCTTAACTCCACTTTTCTGGCTATTCCCCAAAACTCAACTTCCATGTAGCTCAACATCTGTCTAGCTCAGTCTTGAATATATTAAATGATGCAGCCTCCACTATACTTTTGGAAGGAAATTCAGCCCTGAGAAAACAAAATCCTTCATATCTTCATCTTAAACGAGTGATCCCTTATTTTTAAAACACTGCTCCTAGTTGTAGACTCCCCATGAGGGGAAACATCCTCTCAGCGTTTATACTGTTAAGATGTCCCCACCCCCACTCTGAACCTTATATGCTTCCATTGGATCACCTTTCATTCTTCTGAACTCCGATGAAAATATACCCAAGCTGTTAACCAAGCTGATAGTATCAGAGACTGTAGACACTACCAGAGCATATGAAGCCACAGCAGACAGATGAAGGTACTGAAATAACAAAGTGCTGAAGAAACTCAGCAGGTCTGGCATCATCTGTGATCGGAGAAACAAAGTTAAAGTTTAGAGTCCGATATGACTCGTCTTCGGAAAAAGCACTTTCAATTTATTGGCACATCCCGGTTCCTGTCTGTGCATGAATTTTACCCTATATCCCATTGCAGGCTCTTCACAATTTACTTTCCTATCCATCTCTGTGTGATCAGCAAATTTGCCTACAGTACAAGTTGGTTAGTTCATCCAACTCAATATAGGTCTTAAATAGTTAAGGGTCCATCACTGATCCCTGTGGCACAGCACCCAAGACAGATTGAGCACAACTTGATAATGACCCAAGCATCCCGACTTTCAGAGATAACAAGGTGTGGGGCTGGATGAACACAGCAGGCCAAGCAGCATCATAGGAGCAGGAAAGCTTGATGTTTCGGGCCTAGACCCTTCATCAGAACCTTCTTCACTGTCCACTACACCACCTACTTTGGTGTCATCTGCAAACTTACTAACCATACCTCCTATAAGGGTCTAGGCCCGAAACGTCAAGCTTTCCTGCTCCTATGATGCTGCTTGGCCTGCTGTGTTCATCCAGCCCCACACCTTGTTATCTTGGATTCTCCAGCATCTGCAGTACCTTTTATCTCTCATCCTGACTTTCACTTTGCTCTTAGTTATCCAGTCCATTCTTCATATCAGTCCAAAGCCATGATCTATTATTTTCCACAGTAACATTTAATATGGCACATTATTGAATGCCTTTTTTAGAAAAATCCAAATAAACTGCAGCTACTAAATCATTTATCCAAACTGCTTGTTACATCTTCAAAATACTCTAATAAATCTCTAAAACATGATATCGCTTTCACAAACCCTACTGACTCATTCAGTCAGAGTTGTACAGCACAGAAACAGGCACTTTGGTCCAAAGCATCCACGCTTACTAGATATCCAAAACTGATCTAGTCCCATTTACCAGCATTTGGCCAATATTCCTCTAAACCCTTCCTATTCACATACCCATCCAATTGCCTTTTAAATGTTGTAATTGTACCAGCCTCCACCACTTCTTCTGGCAGTTTGTTCCATACATGCACCACCCTCTGTGTGAAAATGTTGTCCCTCTGGTCCCTTTTAAATCTTGCCCCTCTCACTTTAAACCTCTGACCTGTAGTTTTGGGCATCCCCACCCTGGAAAATAGACCTTGGCTTTTCACCCCATCCACTAACCCGCATGTTTTTATAAACCTCTAAGGTCACCCTGAGCCTCCAATGCTCCAGGGAAAAAAACCCAGCCTATTCAGCCTCTCCCTATAACTCAAACCTTCGATTGCCAGCAACATCCTTGTAAATCTTTTCTAAACGTTTTCAAGTTTAACAACATCTTTCCTATGGCAGCGAGACCAGAATTGAATGCAGTATTCCAAAAGTGGTCTAACCAATGTCCTGTATAGCCGCAACATGACCTCCCCGCTGACCACTGAAAACAAGTGTGTCAAACACAATCTTCACCACCCTGTATACTACAACTCCACTTTCAAGGAACTAAGCACCTGCACCAGTCCTGCCCTGGTTTGCCTTATTAAAATCCAACACCTCACATTTGTTGAAATTAAACTCTATCAGCCCATCTGAACAAGGCCCCATTGTACTCTGAGGTAACCTTCTTCACTGTCCACTACACCACCTACTTTGGTGTCACCTGCAAACTTACTAACCATACCTCCTATATTCACGTCCAGATCACTTATATCAATGACGAAAAGCAGTGGACCCAGCGCTGATCCTTGCAGGAAAACCGCTGGTCACAGGCCTCCAGACAGAAAAACAACCCTCTACCACCACCCTCTGTTGCCTTTCTTCAAATTAATTTTGTATCCAATTTGCTAGCTCCCCCTGGATTCCATGTGATCTAACCTCGCTAACCAGTCTACCCTGCAGTACCTTATTGAACGCCTCACTGAAGTCTATTTCAACAACTCGGCCTTCATCAATCTTCTTCGTCACCTCTTCAATACTCCAAGTTAGTGAGGCACAATTTTCCACATACAAAGCCATGTTGACTATCTCTAATTAGTCCTTGCCTTTTCAAATGCATGTAAATCCTGTCCCTCAGAATCCCCTCCAACAACTTGCCCACCACTGACGTCAGGCTCACCGGCCTATAGTTCCCTGGCTTTTTCTTGCAGCTTTTCTTAAATAATGGCAACACATCAGACAAGCCACAGTCTTCCAGCACCTCACCCATGCCTGTCAATGATGCAAATATCTTAGCAAGGAGCCCAACAATCTCTTCCTTAGCTTCCCACAAAGTTCTGGGAAATATCCAATCAGGTCCTGGGGATTTATCTACCTTTATGTTTTTTAAGATGTCCAGCGCCCCTCTTCTGCAGTATGAACTCTTTTCAAGACATCACTACTTATTTCCCCAAGTTCTCTAGCTTCCATGTTCTTCTCCACAGTAAATACGGACACAAAATATTCATTTAGCAGGTCACTGATCTCCTGTGGTTCCACGAAAAGATGGTCAAGTTGATCTTTAAGGGGCCCTATTCTCTCCCTACTCTTTTGCTTTTAATGTACTTGTAGAATCTCTTTGGATTCTCCTTAACTCTATTTGCCAAAGCTATCACTTGTCCCCTTTTTGCTCTCCTGATTTACGTCTTAAGTATACTCCTACTGACTGTCCTTAAACTCATCTAGGGATTCGCTCAATCCCATTAAATCTGCAACATCATTCAGTTACATCATGGCTGATCTGATGATCCTTAATGTCACTATCCTGTCTTTGCCCATTGCCCTTGATTCCCTTATTGATTAAAATTCCTTCTACCTCAGCCTTGAATATACTTAATGACCCAGCCTCAACAGCCCTCTGGTAAGAAATTCCACAGATTTACTCCCCTCTGAGAGAAGAAATTCCTCTTAATCTGTGTTGAAATGTGCACCCCGTTACTTTGAGATGGTGCCCTCTGATTCCAGACTCTCTGACAATCTAACTTATGCCTCCTTCTTTTTCTTAACCAGAGCCTTAGTATTTCTAGTCATCCAGCATTCCCTACACCTACCAGCCTTGCCCACCAAATTAACATGAACATACTGTCTCTGAAGATAGTAGGAACTGCAGATGCTGGAGAATCTGAGATAACAAGGTGCAGAGCTAGATGAACACAGCAGACCAAGCAGCATCAGAGGAGCAGGAAGGCTGACCTTTTGGGCCTGGACCCTTCTTCAGAAAACCCTTCTGAAGAAGGGTCTAGGCCCAAAACTTCAGCTTTCCTGCTCCTCTGATGCTCCTTGGCCTGCTGTGTTCATCCAGCTCTGCACCTTGTCATCTCATACTGTCTCAGAGCTCTAGTTATCTCATTTTTGAAGGCTTCCCATTTTCCAGCTGTCCCTTTACCTGCGAACATCCGCCCCCAATCAACTTTTGAAAATTCCTACTGAGTATTGTCAAAATTGGCCCCGCAAAATTGACTCCACAAGACTGATTACAGAATAGTGATTCAACAGTGATAAAGGAACGTGGGTCAGTTAGTTCAATTGGCTAGATGGAGAGTGTGTTTCTCAGAATAATTACAGCACGGTGGCTCAGTGGTTAGCTCTGCTGTCTCACATTGTGTTCAATTCCACCCTCGGGTGACAATCTGTGTGGAGTTTGCACGTTCTCCCCATATCTATGTAGGTTTCCTCTGGGTGCTCTGGTTTCCTCCCACAATCCAAAGATGTGCAGGTTAGGTGGATTGGCCATGCTAAATGGCCATAGTGTCCAGGAATGTGTACATTAGGCCATGGGATGGGATAGAGTAGGAGGGCTGGTGTGGACTTGATGGGCTGAATGACCTGCTTCCACACTGTCAGGATTCTATGATTCTAATTACAACAAAGTAGCTTCAATCCCTGTATTGGGTGTTTATTTTATGTATGCAAACGAAAGGTTGGCCATTATTTCAAAGGGAATGGAGTAGAAAAGTAGCAACATCTCGCTAAAACTAGCCAGAACACTGATTAGATCACATCTAGAGCACTGTGAATAGTATTAATCCTCTTATCTAAGAAAAGGTACACTGGTATTGGAGGCCAACCAGAGAAGGTTTACTTGTCTGATCCCTGATAGGGAAAGATTTTCGAATGAGGAGGGGTTGAGTAGGTTGGGTCTGTAATGATTGGAGTTCAGAAGAATAAAAGGCGATCTTATTGAATCATACAAGATTCTTAAGCGGCTTGACAAGGTAAATGCTGAAACAAAAACAGAACTTGCTGGAAAAGCCCAGAGGGTCTGGCAGCATCTATGAAGAAAAAGTCAGAGTTAGCGTTTCGGGTTCAGTTCTGAGGAAGGGTCACCGGACCCGAAATGTTAACTCTGATTTTCCTTCACAGATGCTGCCAGACCTTCTGAGCTCTTCCAGCAACTTTTGTTTTTTTTTCCTGATTTACAGCACCCCCAGTTCTTTCAGTTTTTATTTAGTAGATGCTGAAAGGTTGTATCTTTTTTTTCTTTATTCATTCACAGGATAGGGGCGTCGCTGGCCAGGCAGCATTTATTGCCCTTTCCTAATTGCCCAGAGGGCAGTTAAGAGTCAACCACATTGCTGTGGGTCTGGAGTCACATGTAGGCCAGACCAGGTAAGGATGGCAGAGATAAAAGGTACTGCAGATGCTGGAGAATCCGAGATAACAAGCATGGGGCTGGATGAGCACAGCAGGTCAAGCAGCATCATAGGAGCAGGAAAACTTGACGTTTCGGGCCTAAACCCTTCATCAGAAATGGGGGAGGGGAAGAGGGTTCTGAAATAAATAGGGAGAGAGGAGGAGGCGGATAGAGGATGGATAGAGGAGAGGATAGGTGGAGAGGAGGCAGACAAGTCGAAGAGGCGGGGATGGAGCCAGTAAAGGTGAGTGTAGGTAGGGGGGTAGGGAGGAGATAGGTCAGTCAGTTTCCTTCACTAAGGGACATTAGTGAACCAGATGGGTTTTTTGACCATTTGGCAATGGATTCACGGTCATCATTAGATTCTTAATTCCAGATATTTATTGAATTCAATTCAGAGACCTAGATAATGTTCTGGGGACTGAATTGAATTAACTCCAATTGAATTTAATTCCACCAGGATTTGAACCCAAGTCGCCCCAGAACATTATCTAGGTCTCTGAATTAACAGTCCAGCAATAATACCGGTAGGCCATCGCTTCCCCTGTCGGAGACTGTAGGATCAGAGGGCACCATCTCAAAGTAACAGGGTGCACATTTCAAACACAGATTAAGAGGAATTTCTTCTCTCAGAGGAGAGTGAATCTGTGGAATTCTTCACCAGAGGGCTATTGAGGCTGGGTCATTAAGTATATTCAAGGCTGAGGTAGAAGGAATTTTAATCGATAAGGGAATCAAGGGCAATGGGCAAAGGCAGGATAGTGACATTAAGGATCATCAGATCAGCCATGATGTAACTGAATGATGTTGCAGATTTAATGGGTTGAATGGCCTATTTCTGCTCCTACAACTTAATGTCGTATGTGAGTATCTGTCCTAATCAGGACAACACATGACAAGGGGACTATAGAAAAAGGGCAGCATGAGAGGAACTAATTAGTTAACTCTTGCAAAAAGCTGACATGGGAAGGGTAGGCCTCCTTCTCGGCTCTAAGGAAACACAGAATCACCAAATTGTTATGAGGCAGAAGGAGAATGTTCAGCCATTCGAGCCTGACTGCACCAACTAGAGATGTGCAATGTCAAAGGTTAAGGGATGATTTGATCAAACTTTTCAATAAATGAAGGGGTACAGGCAGGATAGACAGAGAGAAACCTCTTTGATTAGTTGGGGAGTCTGGAGAGCATAGTCTATGTTAGCACCAGACCTTTCAGCAGCGAAAGGAAACCTGCAGGTAGAAAGCAGAAGGCTTCCTTCTGTAAACTGTAAACAATGCTAGATAAATTATAAATATCAAATACAGGACTGATTGGTTTTTGTTCATGTGGATACACGGATTAGACATGCTCTTTGCAAATCGTGGAATAGGTTGAATGGGCTCCTCCTGTCCCTGTGCTTGTGCTTTTACGATTCTCACATTGGAATTGAGGGAGTTCCCTTGACATTACTGTTTTTGTGCTTCTTTGTTTCGAGGTCAAAGCAGAGGGTGGGGCTGTGACTTCTCCCATACAAAGTACAAACTGCAACTACAGAACATCAGGATATCACAATAATTTGCAGCAATTTTCCCCGTTCCTTCCTCAATGAGGAGTTAATCATTAAAATATTGGAGCCTGAGAGCACAGGGTTCATAACATGACAGAGAATAAAAAACTGGAGTGAAAGTTAAGGGGCGAATATTGACTGAGATAAGGACAAGAAAGGAGTGTGCATCAGATTGGCAGTCATCGTAAAGGAAAACCAGACTGATGTCTGCTGAATGAGTTAGGTACACTTACAGCCTGGAGTTATCCTTTCACCCACCCTATTAATGGGAAAAGGCTTGAATATTTAAATAAAACTAAGAACTGTGAATGTTGGAGGTCTGAAACAAACAAAAGCAGGAAGTGCTGGAGAAACGCAGCAGGTCTGGCACCATCCATGGACAGACAGACACAGAGTTAACATTTCAAGTCCTGCTCTGAAGGGTCACTGGACTCAAAATGTTAGCTCTGTTTCTCTCTCCACATATGCAGCCAGACCTGCTGAGTTTCTCCAGCACTTCCTGCTTTTGTTGGTTTCAGACTTGCTCTTGGCTTGAGTACTTAGTCCAGTGGCAGGAATGCTGATAAAAGTGATCTGCTCCCCTCTGGATGTTGTGTGCCCCCTGTGTGCTGTAGTAAATGCATTGGGCATGATTTTGAAGAGTTGGGAAGCTGTATTTCAGAAAGGCAAATCAGGGCAGGACTTATATACTTAATGGTAAGGCCCTGGGGAGTGTCGCTGAACAAAGAGACCTTGGAGTGCAGATTCATAGTTCCTTGAAACTAGAACCACAGGTGGATAGGATGGTGAAGAAGGCATTTGGTACGCTTGCCTTTATTGGTCAGTGCGATGAGTATTGAGTTGGGAGGGTCATGTTTGCAGCTTTACAGGACATTGGTTAGGCCACTTTTGGAGTACTGCATGCAATTCTGGTCTCCCTGCTATAGGAAGGATTTTGTGAGACTTGAAAGGATTTCGAACATATTAACAAGGATGTTAGATAACAAGGTGTAGAGCTGGATGAACACAGCAGGCCAAGCAGCATCAGAGGAGCAGGAAAGCTGACGTTTCGGGTCTTTTTCCCAGGGTGGGGAAGTCCAAATCTAGAGGGCATAGGTTTAAGGTGAAAGGGAAAGATTTAAAAGGGACCTAAGGTCAACCTTTTTATGCAGACGGCGGTGCGTGTATGTAATGAGCTGCAAGAGGAAGTGGTGGAGGCTGGCACAATTGCAATTTTTATTCGGCACCTGGGTGGGTACATGAATAGAAAGGGTTTAAAGGGATATGGGCCAAATGCTGGCAAATGGGGCTAGATTAATTTAGGATATTTGGTCAGCATGGATGATTTGGACCAAAGGGTCTGTTTCCGTGCTGCACAGTTCTCTGACTCTGAATCTAAGTTGCTTCTGGTGTATTGGCTAATATTTATCTTCCAACTTCTCAAACAAAGCAGATATGTGGGAGTGTTCTGTGTGCAAATTGGCATTTTTTACATTATAACAGTGATCACAATGTGCTCTGGGACCGTCAGTGGTTGTAAAAGGCACTACATATATTTTTTTCTTTAAATATCAATTCTAGGATTTGGGATAAATGCAGGTGTCTGAAATTAGGATACATCTTCCCAAATAGAAACCAAAAGAACTGCGGATGCTGTAAATCAGGAACAAAAACAAAGTTGCTGGAAAAGCTCAGCAGGTCTGGCAGCATCTGTGGAGGAGAAAACAGAGTTAACGTTTCAGGTCCGGTGAGGCTTCTTCAGAGGAAAAGTCTGAGGAAGGGTCACCGGACCCGAAACGTTAACTCTGTTTTCTCCTCCACAGATGCTGCCAGACCTGCTGAGCTTTTCCAGCAACTTTGTTTTTGTTCCTGATTTACAGCATCCGCAGTTCTTTTGGTTT
>JAHRHZ010000105.1:2818267-2840850 GCA_024137785.1 Ginglymostoma cirratum
AAACGTCAAGTTTTCCTGCTCCTACGATGCTGCTTGACCTGCTGTGTTCATCCAGCCCCATGCTTGTTATCTCAGATTCTCCAGCATCTGCAGTACCTTTTATCTCTCCCACCCCAATCTGTCTGTTTTGGTCTCAGCAGCTTGTTTTGCCAAATGGAAATGGGTTTGGGGTGTTGAAATGATGGGAGATGCAAAGCGGGGCTTCCTCACCACGGGAACGGAGGCCTTGGGCACGCCAGTGAGATCCCCAGTTGTTTTGTTATTTTGCTTTGTACACAGTACATTCCAGATTGCTGTTCACACGCATAGCTTAGAGCAAACTTAAAACTCCAATCTACTCCACTGTTTTGAGAAGTGTGTTTTGGGGCAATGAGTATTTTTAATGAGGATCTGCCTCAAATCACAATGAAGCATTTGATCAATGCCCTCATGCAGTAAAATTCCTACAGTGCAGCGCATACAGCAACAAAACAGATCATCCAGCCACTGTTTATGCTGCATGTGACCTTCTGTCTCATCATATCCCCTCAAAGCCTGTCCGCCATCTACAAGGCACAGTCAGGAGTGTGATGGAATACTCCCCACTTGCCTGGATGAGTGCAGCCCAACAGTACTGAAGAAGCTTGACACCATCCAGGACAAAGCAGCCGCTCGATTGGCACTACATCCACAAACATCCACTCCCTCCACCACTGACGCTCAGTAGCAGCAGCGTGTACCATCTACAAGATGCACTGCACAAATTCACCAAAGATCCTCAGACAGCACCTTCCAAACCCACAACCACTTCCATCTAGAAGGACAAGGGCATCAGATATATGGGAACACCACCACCTCCAAGTTACTTCCCAAATCACTCACCATCCTGACTTGGAAATATATTGCCGTTCCTTCACTGTCGCTGGGTCAAAATCCTGGAATTCCCTCCCTAATAGCATTGTGGGTCAACCCACAGCAGGAGGACTGCAGTGGTTCAAGAAGGCAGCTCACCACCACCTTCTCAAGGGCAACTAGGGACGGGCAATAAATGCTGGCCCAGCCAGTGACACCCACATCCCACAAAATGAATAGAAAAAAAAAATCCTTTCTTCCTGAAGTGTTTATCTAGCAGCCCCTTAAACGTATCTTTACTATTTATCTCAGCAGCTTATTGTCGTAACAGGTTCCACACTCTCATCTCTCTGAGTTAAAGAACTTTTCTCCTTTGATGGGATTTATTGTTGTCACCCCTCACTCGGTATCATAGAATCTCCAGTGTGGGAGCAGGCCATTCAGCCCATTGACCCCTCACTGACCCTTGGAAGGGCATCTCATCTAGACCCATGCTCCATTCCTGTAACCCTGCATTTCCCATGGCTAACCCACCTAACCTGCACATCCCCAGATACTATAGGTAACTTAGCATGGCCAATCCACCTAACCTACACATCTTTGAACTGTGACAGACGTAGGGAGAATGTGCAAACACCACACAGATAGTTGCCCAAGGCTGGAATCGAACCCAGGTCCCTGGTGCAGTGAGGCATCAGTGCTAACCACTGAGCTGCTGTGCCACCCGAGTTATTAATCCGCGGTGCTATTCCTGAAGTCATCACAAAAAATAAGCAGAATTCCCAATGTACTGACTTTTAAACACTGGTTGACGGAAAGCGCAGAGCACATTGTTGTACTTAATAAGACTAACTGTTTATTACAAATAAATAACCTCTGGCTGTAGGTGAACAAGCATGAACCGTTGGTGTGTATTAAAGTAGTTTTTACTGCAGAGAACAGAGAGCTGCTAAGCTAGTGGAGGTCTGATGACTTCTCACTGTCTTTTTCACAGCTCCCAGCTGGTCCAGTACCTGAAAGGCAATTACTTTGTTGTTGGGAAGTGGAAAGTTCTTTATCATTGATAACTGGTCACTAGCCCACAAAACATTTGGCAACTTGTTGCTGGTTGTATCTCTGTTTTTACACACTGTTGGCTGCAGCTCACCCGCACCTTCTGTATTATTTGAACCAGCAGCTGTGTAAACAGTGCTTACAATGAGTGTGTTGTCCCTGCTCTCAGAAAAATCTTCCAATCCTTGGTTTTAAGACAATGAATTTTTCATTCCATTCTAAGATCAAAAATACAGAAAAGTAAAAAGAGACAGTATTTACACATTATGCCCTTGGGTATTGGGTTTTTCCACAAGTGGAAATATCTCTATGTCGACCCGATCAATCATCTGAAGTATAAAATTTTAAAGACTTCTCAGGTCACCCATTAGTCTTACTATTCTTTGGGTCAGTCTTTCCTCACAGCTATATATTTTTTTTCTCATTGTGTGTTTATAAAGTTTTCCCTTACATACAACAAGCATTCTCAAAGGCGTACTTTCTCTATTTTTTTAAATAACAGCTGAACTCTCCAGTTTACTCGTGCGAAATGTAAATTATGAAATTCCATCTTTGAAGAAGCAGATTAGTAAGTGCCAACAGCTGCAGCAGGAGTACAGCCGGAAGGAACTGGACTATATCAACAACGCAGCCACTTTACGGGAGAAGTTCTTCATTTCCTGCAAGCAGTTTGGAATAACGGTGTGTCAGCCTCTATCTGTTCTCTTGACACTTTGTATATTTCTAGCACAACAATTAACCAGATATTAGGAGAAGCGAATGTGTAGGTGTAAGTACAGAGAACGCTGGAGAAATTCAGCAAATCAGGCGGCATCTGTGGAGATAGAAACAAAAATTTAAATTTAAGTTTAAATTCCATTATGACTATTATTTAGAAACGGGTCTGTGTTCCTTTATGAAGGAAGCTATAGATGCTCAGCCATTTTGAAGTGTGTTATAGTGCATTCACTTTGAGGCTGGGTTGTGGCATAGAATTCTGGCTTTGCTTGACCTACTGTTAATTTAGAAGAAGGAAACTCTCTCACACATGCTCTTCAAAGAAGCACTTTGAAAAGTCCTGACATCAGGCAAAGCATGGGAGAAATGTCAGTCCTGCCTTTCTCTTCCCCATAAGGTCTGCAGACCATATATTGCTGCAGACAGAGTGAGGAGTGGGTATAGGACTTCTCCCTGTCATTGCTAAACATGGCTTACAGATGGCTGCAATTGAGGAACTCCATGAGCTTTCCACAAAAAAATAGTATTTCTCCCCAGCCAGGGACTAGGAATCACAGCCAAGGGAGAAGATATCAGCCATTTACAAACAATCATACAGGATGCAATAGACCTGAGCTGAGGAGAAAGATCATCACTCAGGGGTTGCTAATCTCCGGAATTCCCTACCCCAGAGGCTGTGGATACTTTATCGTTAAATATAATCAAGCCTAAGACTGGATACGAAGTGAATTGAAGAATCTAGAGATAGTGCAGGGAGTGAAGGTGGTAGATGATCCATTATTTAATTGAACAGAGCAATAGGCTCAGGGCACCACGTGGCCATCTGCTCCTATTTTTTACATTCTTTGGTTGTGATTGTGAACCTTTTCATTAAGTAATTTCTGTCAGCTCATCAGCCTGTGCAGTACCTGCTGTTGCCTCTGGAGAGAGGTCCTATTGGGTGGAATATGGAACGTTTGGCTTGATGAACTTTCAGTTCAGTATTGTGGAGCTCTGTGATCCACACAGGGCTACGCAGCATTCATGAAACCAACCAAGAGACACTTGTTGCTCACCAAGCTAAATCAATTGAGTTTTCTGTGTGATTTCAATCACAGGCTGAAAGTCAGTGTTGCCTTGGTACAAGGTAGCCACGTGTTTGGATCTTTGAATCTCATTCTGGGCCATATTTCGAGAGTTGTGCTCCGGCCCAGCACTGGCAAAAGGGGCACATCAAAAAAAAAAATCAAAGAACAAAGTTATTCATTCAGTGCATCATGTTTGTGCTAACTGTCCAAAAGGCTTATTTATATCATCAAACTCCCTGGCTCTATCTCCAGTCTCCAAGCTCTACATCCCCAGGGCCACTCCATTTCTTGCAGCAGCAGCAGCGGCGAGAGCGAGGACCGGGGGCTGCCGGGAGGTAAGTTCCCCATTTAAATACTTACCTCGTGTAATCAGCGGCCCCCATTTTTGCTGCAGCAGCAGTAGTGGGAGCAGTGAGAGTGAGGACCGGGGGCTGCTGGCAGGTAAGTTCCCCATTTCGGCAGCGGAGCTGACTGGGAGCGGTGGAATTGCGCTCTGGGAAGGTGAGTGAACTGATATATTTGGGTAGTGGCTAAACCCGAGACACTACACGTGTAGTGTCTCCCACCCACCCTCCTCCTCTGACCAAAACAAAAAGACTCTGTGGTGTGTTGATAAGGTAAGGTTTTTTTTTTATTGTGTGCTGCTAAGTAGAGTGATTTGTTAAAAATTTTTTCATTTCATTTATCTATTATTTGATATTATAGTAGGACTAAGTTAAGCTGAAGAGTAAAAATGGCAGGAGATCCCAGACCCGTGTTATGCTCCTCTTGCTCAATGTGGGAGCTCAGGGACGCGGCTGATGTCCCCGACTCCTATACGTGCATGAAGTGTGTCCAGCTGCAGCTCTTGTTAGACCGCGTGATGGCTCTGGAACTGCGGATGGACTTACTTAGGAGCATCTACAATGCTGAGGCAGTCGTGGATAGCACGTTTAGCAAATTGATCACACCGCAGATTAGGATTGCTGAGGGAGAAAGGTAATGGGTGACCAAAAGGCAGAGAAAAAGCAGGAAGGCAGTGCAGGTGTCCCCTGCGGTCATCTCCCTCCAAAGCAGGTATACCATTTTGGATACCGTTGGGGGAGATGGCTCACCAGGGGAAGGCAGCAGTAGCCAGGTTCATGGCACCATGGCTGGCTCTGCTGTACAGAAGGGCGGGAAAAAGAGTGGAAGGGCTATAGTCATAGGGGGTTTGATTGTAAGGGGAGTAGATAGGCAGTTCTGTGGTCAAAAACAAGACTCCCGAATGGTATATTGCCTCCCAGGTGCACGGGTCAGGGATGTCTCAGATCGACTGCAGGACATTCTGAAGGGGGAGGATGAACAGCCAGCTGTCGTGGTGCATGTAGGCACCAATGATATAGGTCAAAAACGGGATGAGGTCCTATAAGCAGAATTTAGGGAGTTAGGAGCCAAGTTAAAAAGTAGGACCTCAGAGGTAGTAATCTCAGGATTGCTACCAGTGCCATGTGCTAGTCAGAGTAGAAATGAAAGAATAGGCAGGATAAATGAGTGGCTTGAGAGATGGTGCAGGAGGGAGGGCTTCAGATTTTTAGGATATTGGGACCGGTTCTGGGGGAGGTGGGACTATTACAAATCAGATGGACTATACCTGGGCAGGACTGAAACCAATGTTCTAGGGGGTGCTTTTGCTAACGCTATTGGGGAGGGTTTAAACTAATGTGGCAGGGGGATGGGAACCAAATGAGGAGGTTAGTGGACAATAAGGAAGTAGTAACTAAAGCCTGTAAGGAACTAGATAATGAAGTCAGTGTGACTAAGGGGAAGAGGAGGCAGAGAGCAGATGATGAACGCAAAGGGACAGGTAGGCTGAGGTGCATTTGTTTAAATGCGAGAAGTGTAGTAGGTAAGGCAGATGAACTTAGGGCTTGGATTAGTACCTGGGAGTATGATGTCATTGCTATTACTGAGACTTGGTTGAGGGAAGGGCAAGATTGGCAACTAAATATCCCAGGATATAGATGCTTCATGTGGGATAGAGAGGGAGGTAAAAGGGGTGGAGGAGTTGCATTACTGGTCAAAGAGAATACCACAGCTGTGCTGAAGGAGGGCACTATGCAGGACTCGAGCAGTGAGGCAACATGGGCAGAGCTCAGAAATAGGAAGGGTGCGGTAACAATGTTGGGGCTGTACTACAGGCCTCCCAACAGCGAGCATGAGATAGAGAAACAAATATGTCGACAGATTATGGAAAGATGTAGAAGCAACAGGGTGGTGGTGATGGGAGATTTTAATTTTCCCAATATTGACTGGGATTCACTTAGTGTTAGGGGTTTAGATGGAGCAGAATTTGTAAGGAGCATCCAGGAGGGTTTTCTAGAGCAGTATGTAAATAGTCCAACTCGGGAAGGGGCCATACTGGACCTGGTGTTGGGGAATGAGCCCGGCCAGGTGGTTGAAATTTCAGTAGGGGATTACGTTGGGAATAGTGATCACAATTCCATAAGTTTTAGAATACTGATGGACAAAGACAAGAGTGGTCCTAAAGGAAGAGTGCTGAACTGGGGGAAGGCCAACTATAGCAAAATTCGGCAGGAGCTAGGGAATGTGGATTGGGAGCAGCTGTTTGAGGGTAAATCCACATTTGATATGTGGGAGGCTTTTAAAGAGAGGTTGATGAGAATGCAGGACAGACATGTCCTTGTGAAAATGAGGGATAGAAAGGGCAAGATTAGGGAACCATGGATGACAGGTGAAATTGTGAGACTAGCAAAGAGGAAAAGGGAAGCATACATAAGGTCTAGGTGACTGAAAACAGACGAAGCTTTGGAAGAGTATCGGGAAAGTAGGACCAATCTGAAACGAGGAATTAAGAGGGCTAAAAGGGGTCATGAAATATCTTTTAGCAACCAGGTTTAAGGAAAATTTCAAAGCCTTTTATTCATACATAAGGAGCAAGCGGGTAACTAGAGAAAGGGTTGATCTACTCAAGGGCAAAGGAGGGACGTGATGTGAGGAGTCAGAGGAAATGAGTAAGATTCTTAATGAGTACTTTGCGTCGGTATTCACCGAGGAGAGGGACATAACGGATGTTGAGGTTAGGGATAGATGTTTGATTACTCTAGGTCAAGTCGTAATAAGGAGTGGGGGGGAAGTGTTGGGTAGTCTAAAAGGCATTAGGGTGTACAAGTTCCCAGGTCCGGATGGGATCTATCCCAGGTTACTGAGGGAAGCGAGAGAGGAGATAGCTGGGGCCTTAACAGATATCTTTGCAGCATCCTTGAGCACGGGTGAGGTCCCGGAGGACTGGAGAATTGCTAATGTTGTCCCCTTGTTTAAGAAGGGTGGCAAGGATAATCCAGGTAATTATAGACCAGTGAGCCTGACGTCAGTGGTGGGGAAGTTGCTGGAGAAGATACTGATGGATAAGATCTATTTACATTTGGAAGAAAAGGGGCTTATTAGTGATAGGCAGTATGGTTTTGTGCAGGGAAGGTCATGTCTTACCAACTTGACAGAATTCTTTGAGGAAGCGACAAAGTTGATAGATGAGGGAAGGGCTGTAGATGCCATATACATGGACTTCAGTAAGGCGTTTGATAAGGTACCCCATGGCAGGCTGATGGAGAAAGTGAAGTCGCATGGGGTCCAGGGTGTACTCGCTGGATGGAGAGAGAACTGGCTGGGCAACAGGAGACAGGGAGTTGTAGTGGAAGGGAGTTTCTCAAAATGGAGAACTGTGGCCAGTGGTGTTCCACAGGGATCCGTGTTGGGACGACTGTTGGTTGTGATATACATAAATGATCTGGAGAAAGATATAGATGGTCTGATTAGCAAGTTTGCAGATGACACTAAGACTGGTGGAGTAGCAGATAGTGAAGGGGACTGTCGGAGAATGCAGCAGAATATAGATAGATTGGAGAGTTGGGCGGAGAAATGGCAGACGGAGTTCAATCCAGGCAAATGTGAGGTGATGCATTTTGGAAGATCCAATTCAAGAGCGAACTATACGGTAAATGGGAAAGCCCTGGGGAAAATTGATGCACAGAGAGATCTGGGTGTTCAGGTCCATTGTACCCTGAAGATGGCAACGCAGGTCGATAGAGTGTTCAAGAAGGCATACGGCATGCTTTTCATTCATCGGACGGGGCATTGAGCACAAGAGTTGGCAGGTCATGTTGCAGTTGTATAGGACTTTGGTTCGACCACATTTGGAATACTGCGTACAGTTCTGGTCGCCACATTACCAAAAGGATGTGGATGCTTTGGAGAGGGTGCAGAGGAAGTTCACCAGGATGTTGCCTGGTATGGACGGTGCTAGCTATGAAGAGAGGTTGAGTAGATTAGGATTATTTACGTTAGAAAGACGGAGGTTGAGGGGGGTCCTGATTGAGGTCTACAAAATCATGAGAGGTATCGACAGTTTGGATAGCAAGAAGCTTTTTCCCAGAGTGGGGTCTCAATTACTAGGGGTCACGATTTCAAGGTGAGAGGAGAAAAGTTTAAAGGAGATATGCGTGGAAAGTTCTTTATGCAGAGGGTGGTGTGTGCCTGGAATGCATTGCCAGTGGAGGTGGTAGGGGTGGGCACGATAGCGTCATTTAAGATGTATCTAGACAGATACTTGAATGGGCAGGGAGCAGAGGGATACAGATCCTTGGCGACAGGTTTAGATAGAGGATCTGGATCGGTGCAGGCTTGGAGGGCCAAAGGGCCTGTTCCTGTGCTGTAATTTTCTTTGTTCTTTGTTCTTGCTTTGTAATAAATTTACTTCTGTATTTTCTCCACAGTCTTAACATACTTTCAGAAATGTGGTGTCCAGAATTTTACTTAATATTCCAGTTGGGCTAAGCAGTGATGTGTAAAACTTTAGCTTCGTTGTATTTGTATTCTGTTTACAAAACGCTTTTCCCAGAGACTGGTGAGAACGTAGAACTTCATACCACCAGGAATGGTTGACGTGACCAGCATCATTACATTTAACATAAAATTGGACATTTGAGCATAGAATTCGGAACAGAGGGCACGACTCTGACCCTCAGCTTGGCTCCACCATTCAGCATAGTCATGGATCATCTGATCACTCCACATTCCCACCTACAACTGAAAACCTTTCAGCCTCACGCTGAAAAAGAACTTGTCTACCCCTGCCTTAAAAATTTTCAACAACTGGGCTTACACCACCTTTTGAGGAAGAGTTCCCAAGACCCTCAACCCTTTGTAAAAACAAAACTGTTCATCTCTGTCTTAAATGGCTGACCTTTTTTTTTTAAAAAGAGTGACCCCCTAGTTCCAGACTCTTTCGCAGGAAGAAACAGCGTCTTTACATCCTGCTGGTCAAGACTCCTCAGGATCTCGTATGTTTCAGTTAAGTTGCC
This sequence comes from Ginglymostoma cirratum, assembly GCA_024137785.1. Taxonomy (NCBI): domain Eukaryota; kingdom Metazoa; phylum Chordata; class Chondrichthyes; order Orectolobiformes; family Ginglymostomatidae; genus Ginglymostoma; species Ginglymostoma cirratum. Next base: position 2,827,275 of record JAHRHZ010000105.1, read on the forward strand.
TCTAAGTTTTCTAAATGCTAGAGGATTCAGGCCCAGTCTCTCCAACTGTTCCTTATGAACAACCTGTTCCATTCCAGGTATTAATCTAGTAAACCTCTAAACTACTTCCATTGCATTTGTGTTCTTCCTTAAATAAGATAGCCACTACAGTACACTGTCGCTACTTAACTTGAAGGTGTGTGCTAATCATCGAGTCAGACTGTTCCAGAAATCATCACCAAACATATAAAGTCCCAATTAGATCATGAACGTGACCAATTTGCCTGACTGACTGTTATTCAGGACAAAACCAATGCACACCAGATTTTGTTGTTATTTTTGTATACTTACATTTAACAATACGGGGAGAAAAGAAAGGATTTCTAATTTACTATTATACAACTTAAACTATACTCCTTGTAGCTCCCAAATGAGCATACATTAAGACCGACAAAAAGATTTGGCACACATACTACTAACTGATCCAAATTCCTGCCTTTAACATCATCCTTGACCTCTGTCTATCAGAACTCTGTCTAGCTCAGTCCCGGTTAAACTCAATGAACCAGCCCCCATTGCTGGCTGCAGAGAGAATTTCACAGACCAGTGACTCTCTGAGAGAAAAATAATTCTCACCTCTGTCTTTAAAGGAAAATATCTTAAATCTTTTCAGAGATAGTATGAACTGCAGATGCTGGAGAATCTGAGATAACAAGGTGTAGAGCTGGATAAACACATCAGGCCAAGCAGCATGAAAAGAGCAGGAAAGCTGATGTTTCGGGGCCTATCCTGTTAGCTAGAGAAACCCTAAACTTATTTAAAAGGAACCTGAATCTGCACCTACAAGTTGACGGTCCAGGTGCTGGTGAGTGGTCCTAGAATGGGTAGCTAGTTTATTCTACTGGCTCAGACATGATTGGCTGAATAGTTTTTTTCTGTGCTGTAATTGTTCTAAGATGTGTGACGTACCCCAGATCGCCATGTTCGTGCTCCCCCTTTAAAGGCGAGAAAGTAACTTTCCTACCAAATGTAGCACAAGGTGAGTGTAGCGATTTGCCCTGGCTATAAATGATTGAAGTTTCTGTCTCATTGAACAGGGCAATGATGTCCGACAGGAGCTACTAGCCCTCTGCAACGATCTCCCGTCTGGTCTTGATGGTATTGCTGAGGGGACCAGTGATCTTACTGATGCCCTGGAACTGTATGAAGCCTGTGTGGAGTTTGTGTGTGGCAGGTAAGGATGTGCTGGGAGGCACTCAAACTGGAATATTCCTGTTGAGTTTTGTTCAATATGAATTGACAGGAATTACTTTGTAATCACAAAGTTCAGTCTGCCTTTGACCCCATCTTTGGGGATGGGAATGTTATATGTGGTGTGAAACCTGTCATGCCTGAGGGCGGCACGGTGGCTTAGTGGTTAGCACTGCTGCCTCACAGCGTCAGGGACCGGGATCGATTCCACCCTCTGGCGAATGTCTGTGTGGAGTTTGTATGTTCTCCCTGTGTCTGCATGGGTTTCCTCCGGGTGCTCCGGTTTCCTCCCACATTCCAAAGATGTGCAGGATAGGTGGATTGGCCATGCTAAGTTATTCATAGTGTTCAGGGATGTGTAGATTAGGGGAATGGGTCTGGGTGGGATGCTCTGAGGGTCGGTGTGGACTTGTTGGGTCAAAGGGCCTGTTTCCACTGTAGGGATTCTATGATCTATGACCTGCAGCTGCATGATTCTGCCACAAGGTGACATTCCTCAGCTGCTGAGTCCCCATATCCCCTCAATACTGCAGCAGTCTGAGGGTACAGTGTTAGAAAGGCACTGAGTTAGACCAGAACAAGGGGCCATAGCCTCAAAATTACAGCCACGCTGTTTAGGGGTGATATTAGGAAGGACACCCAAGAGGTGGTGAAAATCTCTTCACCCAGAAAATACTCTGGGGACCTGGAATCTATCCACCTCGCCTGCACATCCTTGAACACTATGGGTGACTTAGCATGGCCAATCTACCTGACCTGCACATCTTTGGACTGTTGGAGGAAACCAGAGCAAACCCACGCAAACAGAAGGAGAATGTGCAAACTCCACCCAGCCAGTTGCCCAAGGGTGGAATCGAACCCGTGTCCCTGGCACTGTGAGGCAGCAGTGCTAACCACTGAGCCACCGTGCCACCCAAAAGTCAAAATAGCCCCAGTGAGGATCTTCTCAGTGAGTGCTGAGAATATGGAGCTCAGTATCATAGAGACTGTTTGAAATGAGCAGGACAGAAGGGAAAATTAGACAAACCAGGAGTATCATGATCGAGTTAGATGAAGAAAGATGAGCAGAGGCACAAACTTGTTGGGCCATATGGCCTATTTCTGTGTCATATATCTGACATAATCCTGCAGGTCACCTCAGGCTGCTGAGGCACTCCCGGTAGATTTTCACAGGATCTGCAGCATAAGACACCTGAGCTATCTCTGGATGCAGAGATTATTGAGGGTGAAAAGAGTGCAGTGAGAGAAAGGGGATGCAATGTACTTAGCTCCAGGAAACCCAGTAAATAAATTAAAACGGAAAGAACTGCGGATGCTGTAAATCAGGAACAAAAACAAAGTTGTTAGAAAAGTTCAGCAGGTCTGGCAAGTCGGAACTGAGGAAGGGTCACTGGACCCAAAATGGTAACTGTTCTTTCCTTCACAGACGCTGCCAGACGTGCTGAGCTTTTCCAGCAACTTTGTTTTCGTTCCAGTAAATAAATTGAATTGTATACGGTCAGTATATACGGTGACATCAAAGTGACTAATCACTCTCTTTTTAAATGTATTGTTAAATGCACCAAAGTCAAGCTGTTCAAAATGTAGTTTAAACAGGAGTTCCCCTTTGTCAGTTGAGGGGCAGGATAGGACTGGTTGCTCCATCAAGGCTGGTCCACACACCCTTATCTGCCCTTTTCCCTCCTCGCTCGCCTTCCGTCCACAACCTGTACTCTCCCGTGTTTAGCTGCTGACTAATTCTGGTGTGTTCTGGCTGACAGTGTCTCTGAACCCATTGCTCCCTTGCTGAAACACGTTCAACTGAAAGGAAACACAACTGTCTATGAGTGGAGAACTGGACAGGCACCTTCAGCCATTGAGCGGCCAGTTAATGTGGAGGTACAACAACCAACAGAGCCCACAGACATGGTGAGTGTAATTGGAATGAGCCTACTCTCCCAACTGTCAGATCTTTGAACGAACACTAACATTGGGACCACACCAGGGGTTGCTGTAAGCTGCCCCATGCGGCATTCCCTGAGGTACAGATAGTGAGACATAAGCAAGTAACTTAAACACATTGGAACACGAATCAATAAATTGTTTACTAATGGCCCAGATAACTTTTTTTTTGTTTTAACACAGCGTTTGCAGAGTTTTAAAATACATTCTAGAAGTTTGCATATGAAATAGCTCAAAACTTTGGTGCTTTATACGCGTCCCATGACGTTAAATCCGCCTGATCTCGTAATATTCGGAACAGTGCTAGCCAGTTTTGTTCAAGATTTAGTTCTGTTGGTGCTGGAACATAGCATGATACAAATTAGTGGGAGAAATAGACCATTCAGCCCTCAAGCCTATTCCACTGTTCAATAACATCTGTCTGTGTTCTGAATTCTACATTCCCATCCAGCCTCTGCCTGTCAAGAATCTATCTACCTCTGTCTTAAAAATACTCAATGACCCACCTCCAACCCTTCTGAGGCACAGTGTTCTAAAGTTGCACAATCCTCTGAGAAAAGTAAACTCTCACTTCTGTTCCAAAAAGGGCAACCCTGAATTGTAAAACCAGTGGCCCCTAGTTATGGACTGAGCCACAGGAGCAAAGATCCTTTTCATGTCTGTCTTGACCAGATCATTGAGGATCTTATACACTTCAATCAAGTCAACTCCCACTCGTCTAAACTCCAGTTGAAGCAAGCCCAGCCTGTTCAACATATCCCAGTAATTCCAGAGACTAATCTGGTAAACCTCCTCTGAGCTGCCTGCAATGCATTTACATCCTTAAACAAGGAAATCAAATCTGTATGCAGTATTAAAGAAATGGTCTCACCAATACTCTGTCGTAACATCTTTATTTTCTTGATGAATTCCTTTTAAAATGAAGGATAGCATCTCATTTGCCCCTCGATTATGTTCCATATTGTCTTATTAACTTTTTATGATTCGTGCACCAGAATGCCTAAATCCGTCTGCACCTTCAAATTATGCAGCTTTTTTTTTTAGAAATCGAAATGAAAACCTTCACATTTTCCCACGTTATATCCCATCTGCCAGGCTTTTCCCATTCTCTCAACTCTTATCTATGTCTGGCTGCAACTTCCTTATCTCTTCTTCACAAAATACTTTCCAACACTTTCTTGGTGTCACCTGCACATTTAGCGACCCTGCCTTCATTCCCCTTACCCCAGTTCTTCACGAAAATTGTAAAAACCTGAGGCCCCAGCACAGAACCCTGTGGGACTCCATTTGTTACATCCTGCTAATCAAACAAAGACCTGTTAAGGCACATTCTATTTTCTGCCAGTCAGTCAACCTTCTGTCCAGGCTAAAATGTTAGCCTGTGCTCCATGAGAACATAGAACAGTACAGCACAGCACAGTACTGGCCCTTTGGCCCACGATGTTGTGCCGACCTATTATCCTGCTCCAAGATCAAACTACCCTGCATACCCTACATGAGCTCTGATTTTCTGTAGTAATCGTTGATATGGCCCTTTATCACATGCTTTCTGGAAATCCAAGAACAGTATGATTACAGGATCTTCATTTACCACAGCACATGTCATTCCTTCAAATAAAAACACCAATAAATTGTTTTAATGTGGTTTCCCTTTCGTGAAAGCATGTCAAATCTTCCTGGTTACACTGAGTTTTTCTAAGAGTGCAGCTATAACCTCTTTAATGATTGAGTCTAGCACCTTCCCAAGCCATCAACTGGTCTGTAGTTTCTTGTTTTCTAGAATAGAATATCCTTTATTGTCATGTGCACTCAAGTACGGAAGTACAGAGATACTGTGAAAAAGTTTACAATGTTACCCTGTATAGTGCCAACTCAGGAACAAAGTGCTTAGCTACAGGTCTTAGATACAAAACACAGAAATAAAGGGAAGAAGAAAAGGAAAGCAGTTACATTACTTACATTTGTTCATAGGATAAGTTAGAAAATAAGAGGAAAGTTAAAAAGATAAGCACTACAGTCTATCCGTAAAGGGCCTGCAGTAGATCCACAGCGGGGGGGACTTCGACACATGGTGTGACCGACCTCGCAAGCCACTGACCGCCCGTACCGCTCCCCTGCCCAACACAATCCCCGCTCCGAGCCTCTAGCCCGCTGACCGTCCCCGCTCCGCTCCGAGCCTATAGCCGCTGACCGTCCCCGCTCCGCTCCGAGCCTATAGCCCGCTGACCGTCCCCGCTCCGCTCCGAGCCTGTAGCCCGCTGACTGTCCCTGCTCCGAGCCTATAGCCCGCTGACCATCCCTGCTCCGAGCCTCCAGCCCGCTGATCGTCCCCGCTCCGCTCCGAGCATCCAGTCCGCTGCCCGTCCCTGCTCTGAGCTTCCAGCCCCACTGACCATCCCCGCTCCACACAGTCTCCAGTCCCACTGACTGTCCCCGCTCCGAGCCTCCAGCCTGCTGACCATTCCCGCTCCGAGCCTCCATCACGCTGACCGTCCCCTCTCCGCTCTGATCCCCCAGCCCACTGACCGTCCCCGCTCTGCTCCAAGCCTCCAGCCCACTGACCACCTCAGCTCCCATCCTCCAGCCCACTGACCAACCCCGCTCCGCTCCAAGCCTCCATCCCGCTGACCGTCCCCGCTCCGCTCCGAGCCTCCAGCCCACTGACCGTCCCCGCTCCGCTCCGAGCCTCCAGCCTGCTGTACCTGAGGAGGGAACACCCAAAGGGGGAGAAAAGAGACAGAAAATGGGAAATAAACATAAGGAGCGGAGGAGCTCCGGTTTGAGCATCCTACTCCACTGCCATCTTGACTGTAAAGACCCTTCTTGACCCTTCCACCTCCTTTACATATTGAGTAGTCATTCTACATTTTACAAACCAATGGAAGCTTTCTTGAATGAACGAAATTTTGCACAATCATCTGCATTTTTCTTAAGTTTGATGCGTTCCCTTACTTAGGGTAACTAGTCTCCTCCTTGATGCATCAGAGTGTCTATAATTTAGCCTCCAGTTCATAAACTTTGAGCTGAAGCTGCTACAGACACTGCAGAGAAAGCCAGATCTGCAGCTGGAGTCACAGACAAACAGTGTGGAGCTGGATGAACACAGCAGGTCAGGCAGCATCAGAGGGACAGGAAAGTCGATGCTTTGTTGAAGGATGTAAACCCGAAACATCAGCTTTCCTGCTCCTCTGATGCTGCCCGACCTGCTGTGTTCCTCCAGATCCACACTGTATTGACTCAGACACTGCAGATGTGTTTGACCCTGGGTCACTGCATTATCCAGGAGCTCCCACATGCTGCTGCCTTGACACATTACCTGAACTGCCAGTCCTGATTAGTTTCAGTTGTTTAATTATGTTATTCACTCACTTAAATTGCTTTCAATTTATTTTATTAACTTTACCACTATTACGTATACTATGTTAAAATTTAAGAGCAGACTAAGCCTTAACCACTTCCCAGAGATTCACCAAATGGCTTGCTCCTTTCTTTAGAATAGGCAAGAACCAATTTTAACCAGATCCAATGAATTTAACTCTGTCTCTGACTGCCTGCCTGGGACAGGGTTCTCCTCTCCCTGCTCCTGTCTGTGCTGCTGCCTGCCTGGGACAGGGTTCTCCTCTCCCTGCTCTTCTCTGTACTGCTGCCTGCCTGGGACGGGGTCCTCCTCTCCCTGTTCCTCTCTGTGCTGCTGCCTGCCTGGGACAGGGTCCTCCTCTCCCTGCTCTTCTCTGTGCTGCTGCCTGCCTGGGACAGGGTCCTCCTCTCCCTGTTCCTCTCTGTGCTGCTGCCTGCCTGGGACGGGGTCCTCCTCTCCCTGTTCCTCTCTGTGCTGCTGCCTGCCTGGGACAGAATCCTCCTCTCCCTGGCTCCTCTCCATGCTGCTGCCTGCCTGGGAGAGGATTTTTCTCTTGTCTGCTGATTTGTAGTGTAGTTTGCCAATATCACCAGGATTGAGCTGGAATCTGGTTCTTTCCTGTCCAGTCAAATGGCAGCAGCTTGCCAGTGTCTGAGATGCACTTGAGTAAACCCTGCCTTACACTGCCTTGGATGTGCTCCGAACTTTCCGAACTAGTTAAGGAATATGAGTAACTAAGCTGATTTTTGTTGCATTATCCGGCCATTTTCAGTAACACGTACTTTCTGATCTGTGTTTCAGATTGACTGGGGAGATGACGGGGTGTCTGGAGTGGATCAGTCAGGTGATATTGATTGGGGAATCACAGTAGAAGAGAACACTGAGGTAAATCATTGTCGCTGTGCTCCTCTCACAGATCCTCTGGTCCTGATATTTCTTCCTGCTGGTTTTATTGTGTTATATTTTGTACCTTCTCCAAGGTGAACAACGAGGAGCAAGCTGCTGATGTGATCGACTGGGGAGAAGATACAAGTGCTGCCGTGGAAATTGACATAGTGCAGTCTGGGACCGAAGGTAATCGTGTACTTACATCGTCCTGTTGTATCTCTGAAAGGGTTGGCCCACTCAAGGACAAAGGAAGGAAATTATGCAAGGAGTCAGAGAAAATGAGTGAGATTCTTAATGAGTACTTTGCATCAGTATTCACTGAGGAGAGGGACATGACGGATGTTGAGGTTAGGAATAGATGTTTGAGTACTCTAGGCCAAGTCAGCATAAGGAGGGGGGAAGTGTTGGGTATCCTAAAAGGCATTAGGGTGGACAAGTCCTCGGGTCCGGATGGGATCTATCCCGGGTTACTGAGAGAAGCGAGAGAGGAGATAGCTGGGGCCTTAACAGATATCTTTGCAGCATCCTCGAGCACGGGTGAGGTCCCGGAGGACTGGAGAATTGCTAATGTTGTCCCCTTGTTTAAGAAGGGGGTAGCAAGGATAATCCCAGTAATTGTAGACCGGTGAGCCTGACGTCAGTGGTGGGGAAGCTTCTGGAGAAGATACTGATGGATAGGATCTATTCACATTTGGAAGAAAAGGGGCTTATTAGTGATAGGCAGTATGGTTTTGTGCAGGGAAGGTCATGTCTTACCAACTTGACAGAATTCTTTGAGGAAGCGACAAAGTTGATGGATGAGGGAAGGGCTGTAGGTGTCATATACATGGACTTCAGTAAGGTGTTTGATAAGGTACCCTGTGGTAGGCTGATGGAGAAAGTGAAGTCGCATGGGGTCCAGGGTGTACTAGCTAGATGGATAGAGAACTGGCTGGGCAACAGGAGACAGGGAGTTGTAGTGGAAGGGAGTTTCTCAAAATGGAGAACTGTGACCAGTGGTGTTCCACAGGGATCCGTGTTGGGACCACTGTTGTTTGTGATATACATAAATGATCTGGAGGAAGGTATAGATGGTCTGATTAGCAAGTTTGCAGATGACACTAAGATTGGTGGAGTAGCAGATGGTGAAGGGGACTGTCGGAGAATGCAGCAGAATATAGATAGATTGGAGAGTTGGGCGGAGAAATGGCAGACGGAGTTCAATCCAGGCAAATGCGAGGTGATGCATTTTGGAAGATCCAATTCAAGAGCGAACTATACCGTAAATGGGAAAGCCCTGGGGAAAATTGATGCACAGAGAGATCTGGGTGTTCAGATCCATTGTACCCTGAAGGTGGCAACGCAGGTCGATAGAGTGGTCAAGAAGGCATACGGCATGCTTTCATTCATCGGACGGGGCATTGAGTACAAGAGTTGGCAGGTCATGTTGCAGTTGTATAGGACTTTGGTTCGACCACATTTGGAATACTACGTACAGTTCTGGTCGCCACATTACCAAAAGGATGTGGATGCTTTGGAGAGGGTGCAGAGGAAGTTCACCAGGATGTTGCCTGGTATGGAGGGTGCTAGCTATGAATAGAGGTTGAGTAGATTAGGATTATTTACATTAGAAAGATGGAGGTTGAGGGGGGACCTGATTGAGGTCTACAAAATCATGAGAGGTATAGACAGGGTGGATAGCAAGAAGCTTTTTCCCAGAGTGGGGGACTCAATTACTAGGGGTCACGATTTCAAGGTGAGAGGGGAAAAGTTTAAGGGAGATATGTGAAGAAAGTTCTTTACGCAGAGGGTGGTGTGTGCCTGGAATGCATTGCCAGTGGAGGTGGTAGAGGTGGGCACGATAGCGTCATTTAAGATGTATCTAGACAGATACATGAATGGGCAGGGAGCAGAGGGATGCAGATCCTTGGCGACAGGTTTCGATAGAGGATCTGGATCGGTGCAGGCTTGGAGGGCCGAAGGGCCTGTTCCTGTGCTGTAATTTTCTTTGTTGTTCTTTGTTGAACAGGGAGATTCAAACTGGTCACCTCTTCTTGTGTATTGTAAAACATCTTTGAGGATATATTAGTCTGAAAACATTAACCCTTTTTCTCTGTCTCCAGATGCTGTCAGACCTGCTGAGTTTCTCCAGCATTTTCTGTATTTGTGTCTCGACTGGCTTCAGTTTTCTCAATCAGGTGGCAGGCTCAGTGAGGAGCATTTTTGCCTGAAGATCAGGGGCTGTGGCTTCGAGTTTCTCTGTAACTCATCTGACTCTTCCACCGTAGTACTGAGGGAATGCTACACTGCCAGAGATGCTGCCGTTTAGATTAGGTGTTAAACCAAGCCCCTATCAAACTCACCATGTGGACATAAGAATTGAGCAGGCAGGATTCCGGTATCCTGATCAATATTTATCCCTCAGCCAATACCCAGTGCCGGTCATCAGCTTGTATATCTCGTTGCAGTGTGTGGCCATGACGTTCTCTGGGATGTCCTGAGAATGTGAGAGGCACTACATAAATGCAAGGTAGCACAAGATGGGGATTGTTCTTTTCTATTGCAGTTTAAATAAGAAGACACTAGGTGGCAATGCTGCTCATGGAATTGTGACTAGGCTAAAACTGCAGTTTACATTGAGACTTTCACACTATCTCATCCACCTCCGTTTTTTGGGTGTTATGACAAAAAAGGTTTCTCGATGAGACAACTGACCTGCCATCATTTGCCAGACATCATTCTGAAAAGTAAGCACGTAAATGTTATCTGTTGGGCACATCATTCATTCTGAGTCAAGTATTTGGATTCAGATAATTAAGGGTAATATTGAAATTCAACTCAACGCAATTTTTAAAAAATTACAAAGTAATATTTTCTCTGGTAAACTTATGTTTTATGATTCAGGTGATGATGGAGTGGCAAAGGGGAATGATGCTCTAACTATCCTGGAAAACTTGGAAACCAGGAACCAGTTCATTAATGAACTCATGGAGGTAATTTTCAGCTGGAAATATAAATACCAGAAAAATGTTCAAAATACAATCCATAGAATAGATTCCCTACAGTGTGGAAACCAACCATTTGGCCCAACAAGTCCGCAATGACTCTCCAAAGAGCATCCCATCCAGGCTCACCACCCTGCCCTATCCCTGCAACCCTGTATTTCCCATGCCCAGTCCACCTAACCTGCACATCTTTGGACAATGTTCAGGACTGGGCAGGCAAGTGGAACTGGCTCAGTTTGGGAAACTTGATCAGCATGGACGAGCAGAACCAAAGTGTCTCTTTCCGTGCTGTATGACTCTATGACTAAAAGGTATCACTGCAGTGAGTGTTAAGCACTGGAGAGGTGTTTGAGCAAATTCTGGCCACAGTGTGGTGCCAGCGAGGACATTTTCTATTAGAAAGGGTTACGGAGCTGAGGTGGGTTTGGTACAGATCAATAATGATCTGATTGATGAATTCCAGAAGAGATACGAGGGGTAGAATGACCTCTTACTGTTCCTGTGCTCCAGTATATGAAAAAGTACCTACAGTTGCACTGTGACGCCTTTGAGTAAACACTTCATTGCTCCCTTGAAGTTACCATATCTATCCTTGTTCCGGTTCATCCCCATTTCCCTCTCCTCTTCAGATCTCCAATGGAGCTGCTAGTGGTGAGACAGAGTGTGGCAGCTTAACTGTGCACTTAACCCTTCACACATTTGCACCAGAAGTATTAATTCCAATAAAAATTTCTTATTGAAGCAAAATATTGCAGGTGCTGGAAATCTGAAATTAAAACAGACACTGCTGGAGAAACTCAGCAGGTCTGGCAACATCTGTGGAGAGAAAGCAGAGTTAACGTATCGAGTCTGATTAGACTCTTCTTCAGGACTGATTCACTGTGAGAGCCCCTGGAGAGGAATGAGAACCGGAAGCCATTGGCTTATTAGGGTTCCTGATTCTGACTGCAGAATCCAGTGGAGCTACTTCCTGTCTGGAATGTGCAGGCCAGAGAGGGAGAAGCTGGTGGCTGTGTTTATGATGTGGGCCTGGTATTATACAGCTGATGCATTTACTAGCTGTTGTGGCACTGCCGGTCCTCACTGCAAGTGAGGGAAGTTTGAAGATTGCATGGCACTTGTGCCATTATAGCTGTGAACACTTGGTAGATTTGTTTTTGTCCAGAACATCAGCCTGAGATGACTAGAGTTTTAATTTTCTTTTCAAATGTTTTTCCCATTTGATTGAAAGAAAGACTTGAATTTCTGTAGCACCTTTCATATCCACCAGACATCTCAAAGCATTTTAGGCACAATGTGGTACGTTCAAGATGTTGTGCCGGAGCCAATTAGGACACAACAAGATCCGATTAATAGCTATGTGGCAGTGGGTAGAGAATCTCTCTGTTGGGATGTTGACTGGAGGAGGAATCTAAAGTTGGCTCGTCTTTGTAATATTGCCATTGGATCTTTGGTACAGAAGTGGCCTTAGTTTCAATTATTATCTGAAAGACAGCCTCACACGTTTTAAGAGAGATTGATGAAAAGTTTGTCCTTCCAAGTTGTTCTAAGACATGACAATATAAAATAATATGTAACTGTGAGGCAGGAATAATCCAATAAAGCCTGAGGAAGGCTATTCTGTGTCCACGACCAGTTCGCCTCTGTCATTCAGTGGAGACTCCTTTCATAATCTGGTCAACAGTGAGTTACTCAACAGGACTGCAACAGTTCAGTCATTGGGTATTTATCAAGGGACATGGGAATAATGCAGGAAAATGTCCTTGAGCTGAAAGTGGGTTGGGATTCGTAGTGAATCGTGAATCATAGCAAAGTCTGGAATCTTTTTTGGAGCCTGGGATACTCCAGTCTTTGTACTGTGGCCTAGCGATGCCATTTCAATCAACTTATTGAGGCATATTGCTCCGATACCCTTACTCCATTGATTATTGCTTCTGCAGTCTGATCTCTGCAGGAATCAGAAAAACAGACCTGCCCTCTCCAATCTCTGCAATTCAGCATTTACAAGAGTCGCCATTGGCAATTTGTTCCCACTTTGTAAGTGAGCTTTTCTGTCGACTTCTGTCTTCGGCAGCTCGTTTCCTGATTGCATTTTTAATTTGTTGATCCCAGTTACAGGATTTCTTGAGCCAGAGACTTGTGGAGATGAATGAGGAAGCAGACATCCTCTCCATCAACCAGTTTCAGACAGCCCCAGCTATTGTCCAGAATCAGGATGTCACCAAGGTTGTTGCCATGACAACGCTAGTGAAGGACCTCATCCAGAGACTGACCAATGTAAAGATGCGGCATCTCTTCATGATCCTTGCCTCCCCCAGGTTTGGTGCTGGTTATAGTTCATCCACGGAATTTCATGTTGGCAATGTCAGTTTTCTCCCTTTTGGGAGGGTGGAGGGAGAGGTGGTGTTACATAGGAACAGGAAGAGGCCATTCAGCCCTTTGAGCCTGTTCTGTTACTCAGTTGGATCTGTATTTCTGCTTCTGAATGTTGAATTTGACACACTGGCCTGTCCCATGGTTTAGCTGGTAGAGCAGGGGTGTGTGTTTCAATGTTAGTGCTGTGTGCACAGTGCAAAATGTATCCGAACTGGAATGGCAATAAGTTGCTGACAGTTAACCCAGATCCAGATGTCTGGGGTGTTGGGGGTAGAACAACAGCCAGATCACCCTCCTCTCTGTGATACAGGATGCACCCAAATCTGTCTGACGTTGGCTGGAAGTATTTTTAGTCGACCTGTTTGAACACGTTTTGCAAACATTTGGGGCAGTGGGACTTGAACCTGGACCTTCTGGTCCAGAGGTACCACTGTACCATAAGATTCCCGACATCAGCTTGAGGCTGGAATACACTGAACTGCTGTTACACCATTAATCCATCTTGTAAATTATTTAATCTTTTTGTATAACTCCAGTATTGCTTCTCCCCCTGTTGATATTGTACTGTCCTAAACATTGCCAAATTTTATTAAGTTTTCTGATGATCTCCTGATGGCTCAGCCCGTTATTATCACATTAAACAATATAACACTAATAACTGTGATAACTGAGATAAAAGGTACTGCAGATGCTGGAGAATCCGAGATAACAAGCATGGGGCTGGATGAACACAGCAGGTCAGGCAGCATCATAGTAGCAGGAAAACTTGACATTTCGGGCCTAAACCCTTCATCAGAAA
>JAHRHZ010000105.1:2855850-2874472 GCA_024137785.1 Ginglymostoma cirratum
GGCGCTCCCTCAGCACTGACCCTCCGACAGTGCGGCGCTCCCTCAGCACTGACCCTCCAACAGTACAGCGCTCCCTCATCACCGACCCTCCGACAGTGCGGCGCTCCCTCATCACTGACCCTCCGACAGTGCGGTACTCCCTCAGCACTGACCCTCCGATAGCATGGCGCTCGCTCAACACTGACCCTCCAACAGTGCAGCACTCCCTCAGCACTGACCCTGTGACAGTGTGGCCCTCCCTCAGCACTGAGCCTCCGACAGTGCGATGCTCCCTCAGTACCGACCCTCCAACATTGCAACACTCCCTCAGCGCTGACCCTCCAACAGTGCGATGCCCCCTCAGCACTGACCCTCCGACAGTGCGGCACTCCCTCATCACTGACCCTCTGACAGTGCAGCGCTCCCTCAGCACTGATCCTCCGAAAGTGTGGCGCTACCTCAGCACTGACCCTCTAACAATGCGATGCTCCCTCAGCACTGATCTTCTGACAGTGTGGCGCTCCCTCAGCACTGACCCTCCGACAGTGCGGCGCTCCCTCAGCACTGACCCTCCGACAGTGCGGCGCTCCCTCAGCACTGACCCTCTGACAGTGTCTGCTCCCTCAGCACTGACCCTCCAACAGTACGGCCCTCTGTCAGCACTATACCAAGGTGTCAGCCTAATGTTCTCAGCTTCATTCTGTGCAGTGGGAGTTGACCATTACCAGCTTCTGTCTCGGTGAGAACAGAAGTCATGTGGAACCTGATTGAGGGTGTGGGAGAAGAGGACACAGTTTGTAAGCAGTGAGTTGTTATGGTCTGGACAAGATGCCTGAAAGGGCAGGGGTAGAAGATTCAATCAGAACATTCAAAAGAGAATTGGGCAAACAGTTAAAAAGGACATCTTTGCAGGAGAAAGTGGGAAATGAGCAGGGGAAGGAGGTCTGATTGAACAGCATTGTCACTGGACTGTATTGGGCACAATGGGCTGAATGGTCTCTTCCTGAGCTTTATGAATCTCCTTGCTGTGCCTGATATGAGATTATTCTGTCTCTTCAGCAGCGCTCCATTGGGATTTTCATCCCATGTGCTAGTGAGAGAGAAAGGAGTGAACAGTGGCTCCAGGAAACCTCTTTACTTTTAGTTGGGGTTAAAACACTGAAATTTCAAGACGGTGTTTGGGCTGGTATCGTTTCAAATGCTGTGGGCCTTCTGCTTCATTCTCTGTCCGTGGTCTTCCTTCCCTCATTTAACAAATAAACAATCTCTGTATTTTGCCTCTACCTGCTGCAGTTACAGGTATCCTGTGAGCAGCACTGATAATTTGATTTTAATTTCATAGAAGACTGGTTGATTCATGACTTGTCAGGCAGGAGCTTGACTCATGTAATGGGATTGCCTTCAGAATGAAAAGTGAAATGACATGTCTCATTATTCCATCCGCTTGTTATCAGCACTGTGGCGAGGACAGGGGACTCTGTGAGCTGGGGAGGTACATTGACACAAGAGTGATGGCCCAAATTAATCACCAGACCTGGAAAACAGGGGGTGGGAGGCTCTGTACTTTCACCAGGGAAATGTTAAAGGAGTTATGAACTGTTTACAATGTTTGCTATCAGTTAATGTCGCCCCATCCACACCCTGAAAATAGTGCTGTGGAAATTCATTTGTCAAACTTCCTGCAGGCTATACTTGTTCCAGTCTAAAAGGACAAATGGTAATGGGTGAGTGTAAAAAGAAAATAGAAGGTGGTATGCAAATTGGCGTTTAATCTGTTTATGCAGCTGGACTTCAGGGAATGCTGTATGTTCTTGCTGATTATCAGACGGGTTAATTCTTGTGTAAAAAAAAAATTCCTCTGTAGAAAATAAATGATTACCAGTGCCAGCTTGCACAGAGCAACAGAGGCTTCAGTGACAGATACACAGATATTCTGTTTGTCTGTGGGATACAGGTTTGGGGCACGGCGAGGAATAGAGACCCCTAACTCTGTCTCTAAGATACAAATCCAGCCCAATGATGACAGCTCATAATTTGAAACGTTAACTCTCTTTTTATCTCCACAGATGCGACCAGAGCTGCCACATAGTTCCAGCCTTTTTCATTTTTATTCCAAGCTTTCTTTTTTTAGTTCACTGATGGGATGTGGGCATCTCTGGCTGGGCCAGCATTTCTTGCCCATCCCTAATTTCCCTTGAGAAGATGGTGGTGAGCTGCCTTCCCGGACCGTGAAGTAGGTTACACCCACAGAGTTGTTGGGGAGGGAATCCCAGGATTTTGACCCAGAGACATTGAAGGAACGGCGATATATTTGTTCCTCAGATGGCGCGAGACCTGCATCTGTTACCCTTATCCTTTGTACCAGCAGAGACCATGGGTTTGAAAGGTGCTGACAAAGGATCCTTGGCAAATTGCTGAAGTGTATCTTGTCGATGGTCCAGACTGTAGTCACTGTGCGACTGTGGTGGAGGGTTGGATGGTTAAGGTAATAAATGTGGTGCCAATTAAGAAGGCAGCTTGGTTCTGTAAATGCCACTTGATAGCACCGTCAACAACCCTGGTTGAAAGTAGACTAATGAGAGTGTAATAGATTGGATTGGTCCTGCTTTTTTATGGACAGGCTGCCCATGGGCATTTTTCCATGTCGTCAGTTGGATGCCAGTGTTGTAACTGTGGTGAAACAGCTTGACTTGGGCCACAGCTTGTTCTGGAGCTCTTTTCTTTTGAAATGATCATCTGACCAAGAAAGAGGAATCTGAGACCATTTCACTCTGATTGGACATGACATTGGCAAGTGTAACATTTCTGCATTAGAGTTAAAATCCAGTTTAACAAAATGTGGGATTCTTGGCTAAGCAAGCAGCTCTTGGGACTGAGAAACAGCCGGAGACAGTCCAGCAGAAAACAATGCCTGCTTTTATTAGCAATTTCTGCATATTTTTGTTGATTGTTCTTACAGCTTCATCTACTGGTGTTATTCTGTATAGCACCGTCAAGTGAATACTATCTACACATTCCTGTTTCAACATATTGCAATGCTACACACAAGCAGATGAAGAACAATTTTTTTGTAAATTCCTATGTAGGACAGTACACTTCCTGACCTTCCAGGACTGTGCTGAAGTAACCAATAATTGAAGATTAATCTTTTTTGTGGGACGACTGATAAGTTGTAGAGGTTTAAAATGGTAAAATGAGAACTATAGCAACCTTCTGTGTAATCACTCTATGTGTACTGTGATTCAATCATTCTGGATACACAAGAATGGGCACCATCTGAAAGTTCCTGTCAAAGGTACCCACAGTGTTATAAGTTGGAAATCTATTGCCATCTCTTCATTGTTTTTGATTCAAAATCCTGGAATCCCAAATGTAACAACATTGTACCCTAACCAGATGAACTGCACGTGGTTAAAGAAATGGCCTTTTACCCTCACTTCATCCTTGTTTTCAATCCCTGTAGGGTCTGACCCCTTTCTGTGTCTGTAATGTCCTCCTGACTTACAGAGCTTCAGAATCTCTGTGCTCCTCTAATTCCAACTGTCCCACATTCCTGACTTTTTTGCTGCGCCATTGATGCTCGTGATATCGAGGTGAATCCTAAACACGGAATTTCTTTGGGAAGGTTCTCCATTCTTCCACCTGCCTTTCCTCCCATAAGATGCTGTATAAATCCTACTGCTATGACTAAGCTCTGGTCATCCACCATAATACTGCATTATGAGACCCAGCGTCAAATGTTACATTTATTCAGTTTTGGTGAAATACCATTATGACTTGTTTCTCTACACTGAGGTGGGCTACTTCCAGCATTTCTTTTTTATTTTTAGTTCATTTTCCACAACTGCAATACTTTAATTTTTAACAGTTTTGCCATGCACCTCAGAAACTTTTATTACAAAAAAGATTTTTTATAAAAGAAAATTCTCTAGCTGTTGTTCTCAAGGACAATCATGGGGTGTGCACTAAGAGCCAGCCCTGCCAATAACATGTGCATCCTCCAAGTAAAACCAGGAAGCTCCATTGCCTGTAGCTTCCTGGGCAACAGCTGTAAGGGCACATTAAGGCCTGGCACTGATCCCCACTGTGGGTGAACAATCACGACCATAAAACGGCCACTTGGGCAAGATGCTGGAAGGTGAATTGTTGCTTGATTCAAGGGAGAGAAATAACAGGTAAAGGTGATGATTTAAAGAAAAATAACTCAAAACCTTGCATTGGGGGTGACGTTTTTGGATGGAGATGTGGCTTCAGATTTCAGCTATATTCACCTGAGAACACTCTGGCCCTTATTGTGAATGATACACGTACACATATAACACCGTCATCTGCCACAGACCATCAGGATCCCAGCCAGTCTTGTAGAGGCAGTAGTAAATTGTAATGAAATTAAAAATGTTCAGTCAGACCTCTGAATGTGTGACTTTCTTAAGGAAACACATCTGAAAAATGATAGTGTGGAAGCGTCATTCTCTGTTTCTGTGTAGCCATTGGTAAAAACTGACTTACATCAGTAACTTGTCATCGCCAACTGGGTCAGGTCTGCTCTGGGATCGGTGATTCACCCTGACCAAACCTGTGCTGTACCAGGCAGGATAATCTTTGAGAGCCTCGTGCTCCTCAGGGATATGATCGCTTACGTACATGAGAGATGTTCTCTCCAAATTGGGCTTTGGGGAGGGAATCTGCAATTGGATCCGGCTGCTGTACACCAACATCGTTAACGCGGTCTCAATCAATGGGTGGGAATCAGAAAGCTTCCCAATCAGATCCAGAGTCAGACAGGGCTGCCTTGTTTGTGTGTTGAATAGAACCCTTTGCTGAGTCCAACAGGAAGGATATGAGCCTGATGGGGGTGTCTATTCCAGGCAGCAGGGGCTCCCTGTACATGGACGATGTCACCGTTTTCTGCTCAGATCCGCAGTCAGTGAGCAGACTCGTGAACATCAGTGACCAGTTTGAACTGGCCTCAGGTGCCAAGGTCAATAGGGGCAAGAGCGAAGCCATGTTCTTTGGGAACTGGGCCGACCGATCCTTCATTCCCTTCGCCGTCAGGACAGACTACCTGAAGGTGCTGAATGTTTGGTTCGGAGGGGCTGGGGCATGCACCAAAACATGGGAGGAGCGTGTTGCTAAAGTGAGGCAGAAACTAGGCAGATGGGAGCACCAGTTCCTCTCCATTGCAGGAAAAAACCTGGTCATTGGGTCTGAGGTACTCTCAGTGTGTTGTACGTGGCACAGGTCTGGCCTATTCCCCGAACCTGTGCCACTGCAGTCACCTGGGCCATCTTCCAGTCGAGGATGGACCAAGTCTGTAGGGACATTATGTATAAAGAACTGGATAAAGGGTGGAAGAACATATTGAATACTACCCTCACCCTGAAGGCCATCTTTGTGTGCAGCTGCATCAAGCTGTGCGTAGAACCTCAGTACGCAAACACTAAGTGTCACTATTTACTGAGGTTCTATCTGTCCCCGGTGTTGCGAAGGATGGGCTTGGCCTCACTGCCGTGGAACGGTCCAAGCAGTTGGACCATCCTGTACCACCTGTCCTTTGTGGAGAAATTTGTGAAGGAAAACACCTTTGACCACAAGCCCATCAGGCAATGGTCAGCACATAGCGCCCTCGACACCCTTCGGGAAAAGGAGAGAGTGGATCCTGTCGAGTGGTTCCCTGTGCGGACTGCCAAAATCATTTGGCAGAATGCCTCATCACCAGAGCTTTCCAACAAGGACCAGGACATTGCTTGGCTGGTGGTGAGAAGGGCTCTGCCAGTGCGATCCTTTATGCATGCCTGGACTCTCTGCGCCACTGCATGCTGCCCTCGAAGTGGCTGCAGAGGGAACGAGACTGTCAATCACCTCCTTCTGGAATGTGCCTATGCAAAGTAAGTCTGGAGAGAAATGCAGTGGGTTTTGTCAAGGTTCGTCCCAAGCAGCTCCGTGACTCAGGATTCTGTGCTCTACGGCCTGTTTCCTGAGACTCACACCAAGACAAACATCACCTGTGTCTGGAGGACCAACAACTCGGTGAAAGACATTATTTGGTCTGCCCGAAACTTGCTGGTCTTCCAGTTGAAAGAGTTGACCCTGACTGAGTGTTGCAGACTGGCACATCCCAAGGTCCAGGACTATATGCTGGGGGATGCACTAAAGCTTGGGACAGCTGGGGAAAGATCGCTGTCTGAGATCTTTCTGCCAAAGCACAATGGGGGTCCATCCAGTAACCGGACCCCGCTAATGCTTTAGCTAAATGTCAAGAAGTTAATTGTAAATATAGAGAATGACGAATGTCAAAGTTTACTTTATTCTCTGTAAGTAATGACAGTATAGATTGGAATGGCTACATTAACTGTATATGTACATAAAGATTTCCTTCTATGAATAAAGTATATTTTTGCAAAAAAAGACTATTTCTCTGATTTCCTCTATCCCTGATCATCTTCATTGGTGATTTGGCTGTGTTTCACAGGAGTTGCTAATTCTGCTTTGGTACCAGATTGTGGAAATTCAATCATGTGATGTTTGATCATATGGTGTTCAATCTCGTGACGCTATTGGAATGGTATGGCATGATGTTTGACCGTGTCACTGAATCAGAATTAAATATTTGCTGCTTGTTTTACAGTGAGATAAATAGATTCATTTCGAAGTCAGAAAGAGCAGAAATGATTTAAAGATAGATGATGCTTAAATAAAAATTACTGCGATATTTCTGAAAAATAAACCAAAGTGTTAAACACCATGTATACAACTTAACAAAACATTGATATTAAAATTCGTAACTAAACATTTTCTACAATTTTATGGCATTATACAAAACCACAGTGTTAGATGGTAGTAACTAAGAACAAAATGCAAATTAATTCACTGACTACCACATCCCATTGTGAAAGCTCAGCATCCAAGATCTGAGGCTCAGTGGTCAGAGAGAAGCACTAAGCTCAACAGACAAAACACAATTTCACAGTTTACAGCAAAAACCCTAACCGGAACCCTGAGCCTGCCCCTAACCCTAACCCTGACCCTTACCCTGACCCTTACCCTGACCCTAACCCTAAACCTAACACTAACTCTTATCCTAAACTTTACCCTAACCCTGACCCCAACCTTGCCCCTAACTCTTACCGTACCCCATCCTTAACCCTAAGCCCCTGAACCCTAACCTTAATTCTAACCCTGCCCCTGTCACTAATCCTAACCCTGACCAACAGAACCCGTCCCTCCTCCAACTTCTGTGTTTCTCTCTCAATCGTGGAACCCGAGCACCTGGAGCAGAAGTTGGCCATGAGGCCCCTCAAACCATTTAACAAAGTCATGGATGATCTTTGAGCTCCACTTTCTTGCCCAATCCCCATATCCCTTAGTTCAACCAGGTTTAAAAATCTCATGATCTCACCTTTGCATGTACCCAACAGTGATCACTTGACAGCTCTCTGCTGTACAGAATTCTAATGATTCACAACACTTTGAGTCAAGAAAAATCTCTTCCAATAAAGATTGACCCCTTATCCTGACACTGTGTCCCTGAGTTCTAGACTATCCCACCTTGAAAATCAACCTCTTAGCATCAACCATATCAAATCTTCTCTGAATCTTACATGTTTCAATAAGATAACCTCTAATTTGTCTAAACTCTGATGAGTATTAAACCCAATTTACAAACTCGGTCCTCACAAGAAAATGTCCTCATCCCAGGAATCAATGACTGAACCTATGCTGAATCTTCCTTCCTTACATATGGTAACTAAAACTGTACATAAACTCCAGATGTAATCCCAATGTCAGCATCCTCACCATCAGCATTGACATGGTGTGGTCCCAGATATTGAGGGAACACTACAACATGCTGCAACAGGACAGGGATCAGACAGCTGGCTTTGTACCAGATGGTTTGGTTTTTAGCCAGCATGGCCACAGTCCAGTCCAGGTAGTTTTAAGTTTGAAGTTTTGTGCCTTAGCACATTTCCCTTAGTGCAGCACCAGCTGGAGATTGCACTCATTTCATTGCCTGTCTGCACAAGCCTCCAAGAAGCCAGGACTCAGGAATCAAGTTTGTTTTTATAACCTCCCCACCCCTTTTGTTTTCTTGTTATAGGCAAGATGTGATTACCCTGGAGAGGGTGCAGAGGACATTCACCAGGATGTTGCATGCAATGGAGTAGTTTAGCGATGATAGAGAGGCTGAATAAGCTCGGGTTATTTTCTTTGGAGCAGAGGAGGCTGATGGGGTGCCTGGTAGAGGTGGATAAAATTATAAGTGACATCGACAGGGTGGATAGAAAGCAGCCAGGGGTGGCACAGTGGCCCAGTGGTTGACACTGCTGCCTCACAGCACCAGTGACCCAGGTTCAATTCCAGCCTCTGGTGACCATCTGTGTGGAGTTTACATGTTCTCCCTGTCCCTGTGTGGGTTTCCTCCCACATTCCAAAGATGTGCAGGTTAGGTGTGATGGCTGTGGGAAATGTGGGGTTAAAGGGTACAGGGTGTGGGTCTTGTCGGGATGCCCTTCAGAGAGTTGGTGTGGACTCAATGGGTCTAAATGGCCCCTTTCTACACTGCAGGGATTCTTTTCTATCCAGCTGTTCCCCAATAACAAGGAGGACACATTTTAAGATGAAAGGTATTAGAGAGGATTTGAGGAAAGATTTTTCACCGAGAGGGTGGTAGGGATCTGGAATGCACTGCCTGGGAGGGGAGACAAGGTGGGAAACCTAACAACCTTTAAAAAATACTTGGATGAGCACTTGAAATGTCAGAACATTCAAGGCTATGGGCCTAGTGTAGGAAGGTAGGATTGGTGTAGATTTTTGTCAGTGCAGACTTGATGGGCCAAAGGGCCTCTTCTGTCTTGTATGATTGTTTGAATTATGATGAATCTCTATCCACAATGAGATCACATCGATTCATGATAATGTAACCCTCATTATTTTTCCCTTTACTCATTCACAGGATGAGGGCGTCACTGGCCAGGCAGCATTTATTGCCCATCCGTAATTGCCCCAGAGGGCAACCACATTGCTGTGGATCTGGAGTCACATATAGGCCAGACCAGGTAAGGATGACAGTTTCCTTCCCTAAAGGGCATGAGTGAACCAGATGGGTTTTTCCAACAATTGGCAATGGATTCATGGTCATCATTAGATTTTTAATTCCAGATATTTATGGAATTCAAACTCCACCATCTGCCGTGGCAGGATTCGAATCCAGGTCCCCAGAACATTACCTGCATGTCTGGGTTAACAGACCAGCAATAGTACCGCTAGGCCTTTGCCTCCTGTTGGCACAGTGGCTCAGTGGTTAGCATTGCTGCCTCACAGCAGCAGGGACCAGGGTTTGATTCCAGCCTTGGGTGACAGTGGAAACTCCATACAGGCATTCTCCTGGGTTTCTGCATGAGTTTCCTCTGGGTGCCTTGGCCTCCTCCCACAGTCCAAAGATTCTTCATTGACATTCCAGTGTCCAGTCCAAGTGTGGCCCCATCTGGAGGAGGTGCTCATGAGTGAACTGTAGGAATAACGAGCATCTCCACAGGGTCTTCAAAAGCCAAGCTCAGGAATTCCATCGCCCATTCCAGCAAGCTCTCACCCAAATAGGCATGTTGAGAATGACACTCACCCGGATCCGGCCTAGACTCTGAAACTTATTCTTTCACCTTGCCTCCCATCTCTGCTCCTTTAAGTCACTCCTTAAGATCTACCACATTGACAAAGCTGTCCGAATATCTCTGTGTCCACCACCTGAAGCAGACAGAAGAATAATGATGATGACCCAATAACATCAGATGTAGTTCAATCACATTTTTACAAGACCACACAAAGTATTTTCAGGATAGTGGCTGTTTCAGGCCAGTCATCCCAACAGGTTCAAACTTGTGTTTGTGTTCCATATGAGCCACCTCCCACCCCTTGTTCATCACACCCCTTTCTCTAAATGACATCTCTCACACTTCGCTCCCACCTTTGTTTACTAACTTTCCCTGAAATGCATCTAAACTCTTCATCTCAGTCACTGCCTGAGGTAGTGAGTTCCACATTCTCTGCGTAAGGACATTTCTCCCAAATTCCCTGTTGGATTCATTAGGGATTCTCTTGTATCTATATTCCTAGTTCAGCTCTGTCCCACAAGTGGATACATCTTCTTCGTGTTTATCCTTTTGAACCCTTCCATAATCCTGACGAGTCTTAGTCATATCACTGTCACATCTTGAGAGAACATCCTCAGTCTGGCCCAATAGGTTCCTCATAATTTTGAGACCAAAACTGGTTACAGTGCTTGGAGATAACAAGGTGTGGGGCTGGATGAACACAGCAGGCCAAGCAGCATCATAGGAGCAGGAAAGCTTGACGCTTCGGGCCTAGACCCTTATCTCTGATACAGTGCTTGGAGCCTGAGCTAACCAATTATTGTCCACAAAATGTGAGTTGATGGTACTACTGTGGATCAATTTGAGACAATTTACTACAGTTTTGCTGCTATTATCTTAATGTCAGCTTATTCAGCACCAACTAAAAAGTAAAACTGGGGCAGTCACTTTTGGCTGCATTCTCCCAACTCTCAAGAAATCCAGGAGGTGATTTAATGGAGAGGGGATGGCTGAGTGGGATTATTGCTATGTTATTAATCCAGAAACTCAGCAAATGTTCTGGGGATCTGGGTTTGAATCCTGCCTTAGCAAATGGTGGAATTTGAATTTTATTAAAAATCCACTGATGACCATGAGACCATTGTCAATTGACTCTCAATTGCCCAGGGAAATGGCCTAGCAAGCCATTCAGTTGTATCAGTTGCTACAAAGTCTCAAAGAAATGAAACTGATGATAACACGCTGCACGTGGACTGCAGCAGTTCAAGAAGACAGCTCACACCCACCCCCCCTCAAGGGGGCAACTAGGGACGGGCAATAAATGATAGCCCAGCCAGCAACACCCACTTCCCACAAATGAATAAAAAAAGGAGCTTCTTGTTTTCTAAACCCAAAGTGGCCAGATATTCTTCAATGGGTTCAAACCTGCTTTCTGCTATTGCTTAATAACTCTTCCATTTTTTGAAAGGTCCAGTAATAACATGACACAAGGGTAAGTGGTTCTTGGGCAACAGATTGCGTTTCCTGAGGCGAAGCTTGGAATTCGAACTGGACAAAAGCTTTAAGATGCCAAACAAGTTCAAGCATTTTCAGGTCTGGGTTCATTCCCCTCCCCCACCTTCCAATTCTTCTTTCTCTGACATCTCGCTCACAAAGTCGAATCCAGTCAGGGACGTTAAGATCTTCTCAATGCTTCATTAACCAAAGAAAATTGTCAGCAGTCCAGCCGACATTCCTTTTGTCCAAGCTGCCTGTCCAGTCTGATGACCCGGGTCACATCATCATTTATCACCCTGGGACAGGTCTGGAAAGTGGCTCCGTCACAGCTTTGCAATCTTCCAGGGCAATGAAAGAGTTTGGAATGGGCAGGCGACGGAGAAGCGGAGAGTCAACCCGAGAGAGGTGGACTGCCATGGAAATTATCAAAACAAGGAGAGGGTGCTAGCGTTAAAATCTGCCTTCCAAAAATGTGTAGGTATCTGTGTGGGACTGGGTGAGGGAAGTGTGTCAATAGGCAGGGTTTAGTGTGTTTGTACAGAGTGAGTGCCCTTTGTGAAATAGTGTGTGTGAGTATGTGTATATCTGAGTGTGTTCAGATGGTTGCGTACAAACCTGAGTGAGTGTGTGTGTGTGTATAAACGTGTGATGTGTCTGCTTGGATCCTCACAAACCAGGGAGCAAATGGGTGTGTAATCATATGTGTGGGCGTGGGAATTGTATGGAAGTGTGTGTCAGAGCGTGTACGCAGTGAATTCACACAATTGTGGATACACCTGTGTTTGTGTCGATGTGTGTACCTGAGGAATTCAACGTGGCGTTTACAGGCAGACGCAGCCATCAATATTAATACACCCCTGGGCCATATGTTCTTTATTGGGACCACTCCCTATCACTCAGTGTTTCCCTAGAATTTGTATATATTTTCTAATCAACCTGTTCAGAAAAACTGAACTGTTACTATCCTGTAACATAGTGTGATTCTGAGCTGTAATTGAACAGTTGTCATTTCAGATAAAGTTAATTAAAGAACAGTCCTGCACAATTGTTCGATCTCACCCTCTGTGGTTGGAGCTTCACTGCCCCTCATGAGGGACTGTCCCCGGAGGAGGGAGGAAGAGTGGCCTGTGTATTGTCAGATCCTGCATCGGCCCAGAGCTGGGGAGGTAATCACACCATAGAATCCCTACAGTGTGGAAACAGGCCCTTCAGCCCAACAAGTCCACACCAGCCCTCAGAGCATCCCACCCAGACCCATCTGCCTAATCTACGCAGCAGGGGACAGCACATAGGAGAGGATCCAGAACAAGGACATCCTGACATTGGAGCAAAATATTTAGGGGGTCTGTCAGGTGACATGTAAAGGCAAA
This sequence comes from Ginglymostoma cirratum, assembly GCA_024137785.1. Taxonomy (NCBI): domain Eukaryota; kingdom Metazoa; phylum Chordata; class Chondrichthyes; order Orectolobiformes; family Ginglymostomatidae; genus Ginglymostoma; species Ginglymostoma cirratum. The sequence goes on from JAHRHZ010000105.1 coordinate 2,868,284, forward strand.
TGGAAATCAGTGGCTGTGTCCTCCCAAATTTCCAAACTGAGATCCAACTCTTCCTGTTGGCAAAGGTTATTAAATGACATTGCATCAAGGCAAATAGATGGAGTCAAAATACTTAGCAGCTGTGATATAAATGGATGTCAGGACAGGTTTCACTGACTGAATAGTCTCCTCCTATTCCTAAAACAGAACCCTCATGACGGAAATGAGTTTTCCTGAAAGGGCAGTGGGGGCAGGGTGGCTGTAGGGGGTCCAGGTGTGTGGGGTTGGGGGATGTTTGCGGTTCTAGGTGTGGGGGTTGGGGTTTGGGCCAACAGCAAAATTGGAAGTTTACTGGGGCTCACATTTGTGGGCATGGTCTTTGGGATTTACACACACACACGCACGCGCACACAGACACACGTGCGCGCACGCACACAAGCACGCGCGCACACATGCGCACACACACGCACGCACACATGCACGCACACACACACGCGCGCACACACACACGCACACACACACACGCACGCACACATGCACGCACACACGCACACAGACACACACACACGCACACACACACACGCACACTCACACACACGCACACACACACGCACTCGCACACACACACGCACGCACACACACACGCACACACGCACACGCACACACGCACACTCACACACGCACACTCACACACACACACACACACACACACAAACAGACACACACACACCAATCACTCTTTTTGTTTCAAATACAAATATTAAAACAGCCGCTGTTTTGTCCTTACTTGTTGCTCACACTCAGCTCTCCGAAACATTATAACCCATCGCTACTGTGTCTCCAATGGCCAACAACCTGTGGACTTATTAAACTGGCCACAGCCTGATCCCATTACCCAGAGTGAAATCATTGATTTGGATACAGAGGATATTTTGTGTTCAACTGGAAGTCAGAAATGTTCCTTTCTCACGCTGCCCCTTCCTCCTTTCCCTGTCCCTTCTCCATCTTCAGTCTTTTCTTCACTCCTGTCCAACTCCTCCTTTCCCTTTTCCCATCCTTCCTTCACCCTTCCTCTTCTCCTTCTCTTCTTTGCTCCCCCTTCTCTTCAACTTCCTCATTATTCCTATCCCGTACCCTCTCTCACTTGGCCCCACCCCCCGATCCCTATTCCCTCACTCTCTGTTCTGCCCATCTCCCCTCTTGACCCACCTTTCCCACACTACCCGACCCCCTCACTCTCCTTTCCCTCTCTCCATCTTCCTAAGTTTATCCTTGACATCTTCTTGAAATAGCTTCCTAAAGCTCAAAGCTGGTGAGTTTATCTGAGTTTGTGCCAATCTTTACTGCATGGCCAGGAATACGCGAAGTGTCATTGGTGGTGTGCAAATGGATTTGTGCAGAAATATCACTGAGGAAATTTTTGTGATCATTGAACCAGTGTGACAATGTAAAGCATCATAATATTCAAAAATGATTGTTTTCACTCTCTCTCTTCAGTTAAGGCTTAGAAGAAATCTTTGTGAGGTATCTCAGGGATCCTGGCATGATGTGGGGAAGACTCCAGAGGGCCCAGGTAGTTACAATGCTGCCAAGGGAGAGAGTAGGAGCCTGGAGTGTTGGGAGAGGAAGTGTAGGAGTCGGGGTGGGTCATGTGTAGGATCTCAGCCGAAACTCCTTGTTCTGGGATGAGGTTTGAATCGAACTTGATGACAAGGCCCCTTCCACAATCAAATTGGTGATAATGCCAACATCCACACACTGGGCTTAGGTACTTGGGTGAGGAAACGGGGTGAGTCTCGCAACAGTCAGTTAGAGCTAGTACAGCTAGAGTACCTGCACCCATCCTGCACACTGCACCATTAGCTGTAGAAGGAGTTTAGCACAGATAAACCAGAATGTGACCACAACATCTAGAGTTCAATGATGAGGAGAGGTGAAGGAGCTGTACAGCAGGGAAACAGATCCTTCGGTGCAATTCATCCATGCTGACCAGTTATCCAAAATAAACCTAGTCCCATTTGTCAGCATTTGGCCTGTATCCCTCTAAACCTTCCTATTCATGTACCCATCCAGATGCCTTTTAAATGTTGTAATTGTACTAGCCTCCACCACTTCCTCTGGCATACACACACGACATGCTGCGTGAAAAAGTTGCCCCTTAGGTCTGGGAGAGGGGTGGTTCAGCAATGATTTGTCTGGCAATTTTAGGATTTCCAAAGTAATTTTCAGGATGGATAACAAGAGATGTTTTCCACAGCTGTGGTTGTTTCGTCTAAGGCCACCACCCCTTAACATTCAATGGTGTTACTATCACTGAATCCCCCACTATCAACATCCTGGGGGTTACCATTGACCAGAAACACAACTGGACATGTCACATCAATGCAGTGGCTACAAGAGTAGGTCAGAGGCTAGGAATACAGCAGCAAGTAACCCACCTCCTGGCTCCCGAAATCCTATCCACCATCGACAAGGCACAAGGCAGGAGGGTGATGGAATACTCCCCACTTGCCTGGATGGGTGCAGCCCCAACAACACTGAAGAAGCTTGACACCATCCAGGACAAAGCAGCCCACTTGATTGGCACTACTTTTGGAATACTGTGTGCAATTCTGGTCTCCCTGCTATAGGAAGGATGTTGTGAAACTTCAAAGTGTTCAGAAAAGATTCACAGGGATGTTGCCGGGGTTGGAGGGTTTGAGTTACAGGGAGAGGCTGAATAGGCTGGGGCTATTTTCCCTGGAGTGTCAGAGGCTGAGGGGTGACCTTATAGAGATTTATAAATTCATGAGGGTCATGGATAGGGTAAATAGACAAGGTCTTTTCCCTGGAGTGGGGGACACCAAATCTAGAGGACATAGGTTTAAGGTGAGAGGGGAAAGATTTAAAAGGGACCTAAGGGGCAACTTTTCATGCAGAGGGTGCTAAGCATGTGGAATGAGCTGCCAGAGGAAGTGGTGGAGGCTGGTACAATTACAACATTTAAAAGGCAGCTGGATAGGTATATGAATAGGAAGGGTTTAGAGAGATATGGGCCAAATGCTGGCAAATAGGACTGGGTTTATTTAAGATATCTGGCCGGCATGGATGAGTTGGACTGAAGGGTCTGTTTCCCTGCTGTACAGCTCCATGACTATATCCACCACTGATACTCAGTAGCAGCAATGTGTAGCATCTGCAAGATGCCCTGCAGAAACTCATCAAAGATCTTCAGACAGCACCTTCCAAACCCATGACCACTTCCATCTAGAAGGACAAGGGCAGCAGATATTTGGGAATACCACTCTCTGCAAGTTCCCCTCCAAGCCACTCACCATCCTGACTTGGAAATATATCATTGTTCCTTCACTGTCACTGGGTCAAAATCCTGGAATTCCCTCCCTAAGGGCATTGTGAGTCAACCTACATCCCATGGACTGCAATAGTTCACGAAGGCAGCTCTCCCCACCTTCTCAAGGAGCAACTAGGGACGGGTGATAAATGCTAGACCAACCAATGACACCCATATCCCATGAGTGAATAAAAATAAAGGAGCATTACATTAACATTCAAGCCAGATATTTCAGGAGAGAAATTAGGAAACATTTTTTTCAAAGGATGGGAGCAGCATTGAACTCTCTCCTATAAAACAGTGATGGCTAGAGCTGAGGGGAGGCAGTGGTCTGGTGGCAATACCACTGGGAGCTAGTAATTGAGGACATGGGCTCAAATCCCACTATAGCGGATGGTCAAATTTGAATTCAATAAAAAATCTAATGGTGACCATGTAACCCTTTGATATTTAACAATTCAATATTGTTAAAAACCCATCAGGTTCACTAATGTCCTTCAGGAAAGGAAATCTGTCATCTTTACCTAGTCTGGGTCTACATGGGACTCTAGCAATGTGGTAGACTCTTAAATGTCCTTTGGGGACACGCAATAAATGCTGCCCAAGCCAGTGGTTTCCACATCATTTGAAATTAATAATGTTGTATCTGAGATTGATAGGTGTTTTGTGGGAAACCTCAGCAAGGAATTGGAATCCATCTGGATCAGGTGTGATCTCATCCAATGGCAGGACAGGCTTGAGAGGATGTGTGGCCTGTTTCTGTTCTTCACTTCCAACCAATGCCCTTGGAACATACCCAGCAGTTCCCTGGGTGGGGACAAGACAAGCCCTCCCCACTCTAACTTCCACCTGTTCAGTGAACAAACCTTCCAGGCACCTCTATACTCAGTGTGCGATAGGAATTGATTTTGCCAGGTGTATTCCTCTGAGCATTTCCTTTATAATTCCCACCCCTTACTCCCCTCCTCTACAACCTACCTCAATCCCTCCCCACCTCACTCCCTCCCTCTACCACACCCCACTTCCCTATCACACCCCTCCCCCTACCTCAATCCCTTCCTCTACCACACCCCACTTCCCTATCACCCCCCTCCCCCTACCTCAATCCTTTCCTCTACCACTCCCCTCCCCCAGTCTCCCTCCCTCCCTCTACCATACCCCTCCCCTACCACACTCCCCCCACCACACCCCTCCCCCTACCTCACTCCCTCCCCTACCTCACTCCCTTCTTCTACCACACCCTACTTCCCTACCACACCCCTCCCCTACCTCACACCCTCCTCTACCTCACTCCCCCCCTCCTAACACCCCAACCCCCTACCACACCCCTCCCCTACCTCGCTCCCTCCCTCTTCCACCCCCCTCCCTCACCTCACTCCCTCCCTCTACCACCCCCCTCCCCTACTTCTCCTCTACCACATCCCTCCCCTACCTCACTCCTTCCCTCTACCACACCCCTCCCCCACCTCACTCCCTCCCTCTACCATACCCCTCCACCCTACCTCACTCCCTCCCTCTACCACAACCCTCCCCTACTTCACTCCCTTCCTCTACCACTCCCTTCCCCTACCTCACTCCCTTCCTCTACCACACCCCTCCCCTCCACCTCACTCCCTCCCCTTACCTCCTTCCCTTCCCTCTACATCAACTTCTCACCTCCCTTCCATGTCACACCCTCCCCCTCCCCTCTACCAGATCCCTCCCATCTCCCTTAGCAGCTTCTTCCCTGACGGGAATCGACAGACATCATTGAACTTGAGAGACCTTCATTTCTATAGCACCTGTCATCACCTCAGGATGTCCCAAACTGCTGTACAGCCAACAACTGCTGGAAACACAGTGGCTGATTTGCATACAGCTAGCTCCCACGATCAGCTCCATGACCAGGTAAAGGTTAAAGGTCTCTGCAGCTCAGATGTGACCTTGAAGAATGCAATTACTGCAGCAAATGATTGGGAGAAGGCGGACCCAGGCTGGTGAAAGAGAGATTGGCAGGCTGAGAGATTAAGCAAATGTCAGAATGGAGAGAGGGACTCAAAGGTTGGCGGGGGGTTGGTGCTGGGGTAAGGAAGAGGGAGATAGCATCAAGCAGAACTATCGAGTGTGGTTTACTGTCAGTGAGATAAGGAAAGGGCCATTTTATCCTTTCATCTCACTGGAGAAGTCAGTGGAAGCACCATCCTCTCTCCTTGTTCACAGCCTGTTAATATATGGGCTGACAGAGATGGGAGCTGATGTTATTAACGTGCACAGGCTCCAGGCACAGTTTTTGCAAGACCTTAGATAATGACCATTACCTTCTCAATCTTGTGGATATAATACGTTTTTGACATCTGATCACAGCGGCTGTTTCAGGAGGAGAGGCTGATATCAGGGGCTAGGTGACATCATGATGAAGTGTCACTTTACAGACATAATGGTATCTTGGAGCAGGAACAGCAGGGAAAGCCAGAGAGACACCTCCCTGGGGGAGCCCTGGCTGATAGAGCGGAGAGACAGAGAGTGCTGGGAACAGATTGTCTCGTTACATGCAAGCTGCTGGGGGCAGCGTGGGGTGTTGGGGAGATCCACATTTCAATTTCCAGTATGGTTTCACCACAATTACATTTCTTTCTCTAAAACTGGGCAAGTCAAATTTCCCAATGAACCCAGTAGTCTGCTGTCCTCAGAGATTCTGTTACAGACTGGAACTTCTTGTACCTGGTCTCTAATGTCAGCAGGTGGTTCAGTAAGAAACACCATCACATGAGGGAGTGCCGCACTGTCGGAGGGTCAGTGCTGAGGGAGCGCCACACTGTCGGAGGGTCAGTACTGAGGGAGCGCCGCACTGTTGGAGGGTCAGTGCTGAGGGAGCGCCACACTGTCGGAGGGTCAGTGCT
>JAHRHZ010000105.1:2874482-2891234 GCA_024137785.1 Ginglymostoma cirratum
CAGTGCTGAGGGAGCGCCACACTGTCGGAGGGTCAGTGCTGAGGGAGGGGGCACTGTCGGAGAGTCAGTGTTGAGGGAGTGCGGCACTGTCGGACGGTCAGTAGTGAGGAGTGCTGCACTGTCGGAGGGTCAGGGTTGAGGGAGCGCCGCACTGTCAGAGGGTCAGTGTTGAGGGAGTGCGGCACTGTCGGACGGTCAGGGTTGAGGGAGTGCCGCACTGTCAGAGGGTCAGTGCTGAGGGACCGCCATGCTGTTAGAGGGTCAGTGCTGAGGCTGTGCCGCACTGATGAAGGGTCAGCTCTGAGGGATTTAAGCTGAGAACCCCACCTACCTTCACTGGTGTGTGTAAAAATCCTGTCCCCCGTGTTCTATGAAAGAGAAGCGGCGTACTCCCTGGTGTCCTTGCCAACGCTAATCCCTCCTCCAACATCACAAAAAATATCAAAGTCATCATCATGGCCACCACATCATCATCATCATCATTATCAAATGTGGAGTCTTGCTGTGCACAAATTGGTTGCTGTGTGAACTACATTGAAAATAGTAATTACATTTGAAGGCTGATTTATTGGTCATGAAGCACTTTAGGAAGTTGTGACAGGTGCCATGTAAAAGTATCTTTCCTTTCTTCTCCATCTCCCACATCCAACTCCACTTTAGAATGTTCCATAACAGGAGGCAGACAGCCTGACAAAAGCTGCTAACCACATGGTTAATTTTGAGACCATTCTGGTCGTGGAAGGGCTTTAAAGGAATGTGAGAAACCTTCATTTCACTGTGAAGAAAATTTAACAAAGTAGCAGCCACTATGTTGTGAGACAACAGGCTAATATTTCCATTTCGACAATACAAGGGAAGTACCAAACATAAAAAAATGGATCGTTTGAAAAGTCCCACATCAGTGGGAATGAAGGACCTCTTTATTGATTGTAAAGCAGGAAAAATTATTTGGCATTCTACACAAACCATGCTTAAAGATCACATGTTGCAAAGAGGTACAGCCTCTCACAGGGAGACCTCATTTTGTGAAACATATAGTGACCGAAAACTGAAAGGGATTTGATAATCTGAGCAATTTCAGACTCTTAAAAATATATTTATTTTCTAACTAATCTCCTGCGGCATTGTGCATTCATATTGTAGGTCCTAGCACGTAACTGTCCCTTGGTGATGTGGACTGTCCTTTAAGATCCTTGTTTAATTACATCCTGTAAGAAAACTGCAAATTCTTGGTAATTCCTACCACATTGTTCATTCTTCCAATGGCAGCTACGTCCTCTGTCTAATAGGTTCAAACACAACTGAGGCTTAACTTCTCCACTTCTCCATATCTCTCTCCTGCCTTAAAATCTCCCATAAGATCCTGTCTGTTTGGTCACTCCTGCATCCATAAAGTTTCTCTTCAATAAAACCGCTATATAAATGCATATCAAAGTTGTTTGTTAACTACTATGGTCAGTAAGAGCGTAATTGTAACTTGCAGTCCATTTCTCTCTCTGATGCAATGGCTGGCTTTCTTTCTCCTTGTTGTATCTGCAGCAATGTGTGACCTCTGGATTATGGTGTCCTATTTCTAATATCTTCTGATTTTTCAAAATGTCACCAACCTGAAACTTATCTCTGTTTCTATTCCTCCACAGGGGCTGCCTAACCTGCTGAGGTTTTTAGACCTTCTGTTATATTTCTATTATCTATACTTTGGGACGAGGAATGATCTGAATAGTGAGCCCTAGGGGAGCACCGTTGTTAACATCCTTTCAGTCAATGCATTTGGAATTAAAAGGCGAGTCTAACAGTGACCATGAAAACATTATTGATTGTCTCAAAATCTCATCTGGTTCATTGGTGACATTTAGGGAAGGAAATCTACCATCTTTAACTGGTCACATCCTACGTGTGACTCCAGACCCACAGCAATGTGGTTGACTCTTAACTACCCTGTGAAACGGCCCAGCATGTTACTTAGCTGTGTCAAACAACTACAAGGTCTAATAAAAAGAATACAACCCGATGGACAACTGACATCAGTGGGGGCATTGGAAACCACAACCTCATGCACAGTGCTGTCAACTCTGAAAGTCCTTCTTACTAACATTAGGCAGGCAAGTGCTCCAACTGGGAGAGCTGTCTCACAGGCTAGTCTAGCAACAGTCTGACAAAGTCATACTCATAACTTACAGATAATGTTCCAGACACCACCATCGCCATCCTGGAAATGTCCTGACCCACTGGCAGGACAGACCCAGCAAAGGGAGCAGCACAGTGGGATATGGTTGAAAGGGTTGCCCTAGTGTCCTGAACATTGATTGTGGACCCCATGAAGTCTTATGGCATCTGGTCAAACATAGGCACAGAAATCTCTTGCTGGTTGTCCCTTACCAGCCCTCCTCGGCTGATGTATCAGTTCTCCTTTACCATTTAGAGCAAGCACTAAGGATAACAAGGACACAGAGTGCTCTCTGGGTGGGGGATTTCAATGTCCACCATTGATTGGCTCAGCAGCACCTCAACTAATGAAGCCATCAAGCTCTAAAGCAGCAAGTTGTTGAACTGGTTTTGTGGTGAATGAGCGAACAAGAGTGAAAAACAAATTGTCCTCACCAATTTATCTGTAGCATCTGTCCACAACAGTATCAGTAGGAGACAGTCAGGGATCAGGTCAGGGCCAGGACCAGCACCACAGCCTATGATTTCTGTCCCTGTCCTCAGGAGTGAACACTGCAGAGACCTTGTGATGACAAAGTCCCATCTTCATATTGATGATTTCCTCCATCGTTGTCAATGGAATAAATTTCAAACAAGTTTAGTAAACAGGTGGGCATCCATAAGACTCCGTGCACCATCTGCAACAGAATTGAATTCACGGTAATCTGTAACCTCATGGCCTGGCATAACCCCCATTCAACAATTACCACCAAACCAAGGAATCGACCCTGGTTCAGTGGAGAGTCCAGGAGGGCATTCCAGGAGTAGCACTAGGTACACCAGAAGTCAGGTGTCAACCTGGTGAAGCTATCAATCAGGGCTACTTACATTCCAATCAACATATGCAGCAAATGGTGATGGTCAGACCTAAGGCGACCAACAGATCAGATCTAAACTCTGCAGTCCTGCCACATCCAGTCATGGGTGTGGTGGATAATTTAAAAAAAACTCACTGGAGGAGGAAAGTCCACAAATATCGCCATCCTCAATGATGGAAGAGCCCAGCACATCAGTGCAAAAAACAAAGCAGAAACACTTGCAACAGCCTTCAGCCAGAAGTGCTGAGTGGATGATTCATTTTGGGCCCTTTCAAAGGACCCTAGCATCATAGCAATCGCATTCACTCCATGTGGTATCCAGAAATGTGTGGAGGCACTGGATTCTGCAAAGACCATGGGCCCTCTGACAATATTCCAGCAATAAGACTGAAGGCATGTGCTCCAGAACTTGCTGCTCCCCAGGTTGAGCTATTCCAGACCAGCTGCAAGAGAGTAGCTCCCAGACCCCTTTTTCAATGGCTTTTGGACATTAGGATTTTATAAGGAAGCAAATCACAGATAGTTAAAAACAAGACAAAGAACTGTGGATGCTAGAAATCAGAAACAAAACCTGAAATTGCTAGAAAAACCAAGCAGGTCTGACAGTATCTTTGGAGAGAAAATGTTTCAGATCTACCAACCCTTCTTCAGAATCACAGACAGCATTTGTCTCAACCCATGAACTTGTTAATTAAAATAAACCTCCTAATGCCCCGATATAAAACTCTAAACTAGTCAAAACGGCATCAGACCTTAATTGGTTTGTACAATTTAAATCTCCCCCATTTAACCTCCGCTCCCACACCAAATGCACAAAATCACCAGGACATATTAGGGAAAAAAAAACTGTTTTTTTGCAAAACCAGGGGCAAAGCCTCAGTTTCTGCCCAATCCCTACTTAACCAGGACCCAAAGCCCCTGGATTTGTTGCTACCTTTAGGTTACTTTAATGTCTAGCTCTATGCCCTTGGACCTGGCCGGTCATTTACAAAGATCCATGTGGTGACCAGGTTCCAATCCTGTCGTATGAGCTGATGAATCTCTGGATTGCATCAGGCACTAGGTCATGGTATTTCCCTGCACCATTGCCCTGTGGTAGCAGTCAGACAGTGTTAAATTCCCTCTTGCTGAGCCACTGCCTGAATTTAAACACTGTGTACTTGGGCTGAGGTTTAGTTTTTATTTCCAACACTGTGGAAAATTGTCCAGGTATGTCCTGCACACAACAAGCCAATTACTGCCCCGTCTGTCTACTCTCGATCATCAGTAAAGTGATGGAAGGTGTCAGTAACAGTGCTATCAAGCAGCACCTGCTCAGCAATAACCTGCTCAGTGACACCCAGTTTAGGTTCCGCCAGGGCCACTCATTACAGCCTTAGTTCAAACAAAAGTTCTGAATTCCAGAGGTGAGGTCAGGAGTGACTGCTCTTGACACCAAGGTAACATCTGAATGAAAGTAGTGTCAAGGAGCCCTAATAAAACTCGAGCCAACGGGAATCAATGGGAAAGCTTTCTGCTGGTTGAAGCCAGACCTGACACAAAAGGAGATGGTTGTAGTTGTTGGAGGTCAGTCATCTCAGCTCCACGGCAGCTCTGCAGGAGTTCCTCAGGGTAACGTCCTAGGTCTAACCTAGTTGCTTCATCAATGACCATCCGTCCATCATAAGGTCAGAAGTGGGGTTCAATGATTGCACAATGTTCAGCACCATTCGCGACTCCTCAGATACTGAAGCGGTCATGTCCAATGCAGCATGACCTGGACAATATTCAGGTTTGGGTTGAGAAGTGCCAAGTAAATTTTGCATCACACAAGATCCAGGCAATGATTATCTCCAACAAGATAGAGGGAGAAAGGTTTGAGAGGGAGACACTTGGGTTGGAAATAAGTGTGCTAAACTTAAATAAGGGTGATTCCAAATGATAAGGGTAAAGTTGGCTGGAGTGGACTGGGAAAAGAGTTAGCAGCAAAGATGGTTGAAGAACAATAGCATAAAGTTGAGAAAATGATTCATGGTTCGCAAAAAAGCTATATCCCAGTGAGGAAGCGGGATTCTAGGAAGGGGCTAAGCCAACAAATGTTAACCAGTGAAGTTAAAGATATCACCAAATTGAAGGAGAATACATACCCACTGGCAAGGATTAGTGGTAAGATAGAGATTAGGAAAATCTTAAAAACCAACAAAAGACAACCAAGAAAAGACCAATAAGTCTTTTGGATCTGATGGGATGCATCCTAAATTGTTAAATTAAGTCATCTTTCAAGAATCGTTAGATTATAGAAAAGAGCTGGAGGATTGGAAAACTGTCTTTATTCAAAAAAGGAAGAAGATATAAAATGGGTAACTATAGGCTGCTTAGTTTAACATCCGTTCTTGGGAAAATGTTGAAGTCTATTCTAAAGGATGTAATAGTAGAGAATTTAGAAATATGTAAGATGATCAAACAGAGTCAGCGTGGCTTCACGGAGGGGAAATCATCCTTGACACATGTATTCAAATTCTTTGAGAAGGTAACAAGTATGATAGAGAAAATGGAAGCAATGGATGTAATGTATTTGGATTTTTAGGTGGTTAGTAAGTTATTCAATAAGGGCCTATGGTGTTGGAGGGAGTACACTAGCGTGGATAAAGGATTGGCTAACTGATAGAAGACAGGCAGTTGGGACTGGGGGGCATTTTCAGGATGGTAACCTGTAATTAATAGAGTGCCAAAGGTGTCAGTGCCAATATGTGATCCTTGAGGTCATTCCAGAAAGTCTACAAATGCTGTTACACCATAAGATGTAGGAAAAGAAGTAAACCATTTGGCCCATTGAATCTCTGCCACTATTCAATGAGATCATGGCTAATCTGATAATCCTCAACTCCACTTTTCTCCCTTATTCCCATAACTCTCGAATCCCTTATCTGATTAAAAATCTGTCAATCTCAGCCTTGAATTTATTTAACAACCCAACTTGAGTTGCACACTACAATAAAGAATTCCACAGAATCACTACTGTCTGAGAAAAAAACAAATCCTCCTCATCTCTGTCTTAAATTGGGTGTCCCCTCATTCAGAGATTAAATCTTTTAATCTAAAACTCTCCCACAAGAGGAAGCAGCAAAAGGTTTTAAACATCAACATTTGTCTAATTGACTGACGATAGTACAACACTGAACTTATTGTGTTTCTTGACACCATTTTCAATTATTTAAAATCAGGTTGCACACAAATGATGGACTAGACACTGATGTTTGCAATAAATTTATTTTTGTCTTAATTATTACTCCACCAGGTTACCCCGCTTCAATACGGCAAGTATTTGTATTTGTACACTCAATTCAGGAACTCTCTCAATTTTCAGCACAGTTACACCTGGAGACATAATTTCTCCCAAAGTAGCAACTCTACTCCATGGTTTTTGTACAAAACTCAGAGTGAAACAGCATATAGTCATTGTCATGCTCCCTACGAATCCCTCTCTGTCACTGAGATCACCTCTCATCCTAAACACCAGAGAACGTAGGCCAATGGATCAAAGAGAAAAAATCTACTGGACTGTGAAGAAAGGGACTAGCTAGGTTACTCTTGCAGGGGGCCAGCACTGATATGATAGACCTAATGGCCTGATTCCATGTTTCTACACAACCTCTCCTCTTTCCAGGAATCAATGCCATATTCTCAATTGCATTCCCTGCCTCGTGGGTAAATTTTTCCTTCCTTAGGTAAGGAAACCGAAACTGTACACAATGAATCAGATGAGGTCTCACCAAAGCCCTATGTAATTGAAGCAAGACTTCCTTACTCTTATACTCAATACCATTGCAATAAAGGCTAACGTACTTGCTTTTCTAAGTGCTTGCTTTACCAATGAGATAACTCTCCGGCTGCAAGGACACTCAAATCCCTCCGACTGTCAAAACATTTCTCCAGCAACTTTCACAACCTTTGAACATTCCACTGGGATTCCCAGCCAATGAAAAATCTCCTGAATGGGAGTCACTGTCATAAAATAGGAACTGAAACAGTCAGTTTGCACACAGCACAATCCCACAAACAGCAATTAGGTAATGACCAGAAAATCTGATTTCTGATGAAGGGTTTAGGCCCGAAACGTCAAGTTTTCCTGCTCCTATGATGCTGCTTGACCTGCTGTGTTCATCCAGCCCCATGCTTGTTATCTCGGATTCTCCAGCATCTGCAGTACCTTTTATCTCTGTTTTCGTGCTGTCAGTTTCGGAGTTTAGGACACTACAGAGAACTCCCTGCTCTTCTTTGACACAGTACCACAGGTTACATCCACCTGAAAAGGCAGCTGGGACTTTGTTTCAACTTTTCTTTTGAAAGATGGAACCTCCAACCGTGCAGTAAATCTTCAGCACTGCACTGCGAACTGACTGAACCACAGCTACCATATAATAAGCCATTGAACGCCACTGTCCAGTTCTCACAGACCACAGAGCAATGTCAATGTGTCACAGAGCCAGTCAGGAATAAGACCAGTTCACAAAGGGCTCAACATTGATTCTTGATCTCATGAATTCCGATGCTTCAATGTGGAGAAGGAAACTTTCTGCTGTTCACCATATGCCACCCTCCCTGAGCTGATGAATCAGTGCATCTCCATGTTAAATGGGGAGGTGCTGGTATAATGGTGATGTCACTGGGTTAGGAATCCAGAATTCCAGTCTAATGCTCCAGGGACATGGTTTCAAATCCTATCATGGTGGTTGGTGAAATTTAAATTCCATAAAAATTGCAATAAAAGGTTGGCCTATAGGTGACAAGGTTACTCCTGTTGATTGTTGTTAAAACCCATAGGGTTCACTAATGTTCTTTAGGGAAGGAAATCTGCCACACTCGTCTGATCTGGCCTACATGTGACACCAGACCCACAGCAAAGTGATTGACTCTTAACTGACCTCTGGGCAATTAGAAATGGGCAAGCAATTTTGGCTTAGCTATGAATAAATGAATACAAATGGACTACCACTTGGAAGGGGCACTGAGGATAGCAAGGACACAGAACGTAATCCCTGATCGGGATTCCAATGTACATCACCAAGAGTGGCTTGGGAGCAGCAGTACTGACCAAGCTGGCCAAGTCTAATCATTCTGGGCTTGCAGTGCATGCTGAAGGGTGTCAAGGCTGGGTTGTTGAGTACACTCAAGGCTGAGATAGACAGATTTTTAATTAGGAAGGAAGCCAAGGATTATAAGCAAAGGCAGGAAAGTGAAGCTGAGAATTTTCTGATCGGCCATGATGTCATTGAATGATAGAGCAGGCTTGATGGGCTGAATGACTTACTCCTACTCCAATTTCTTATGGTCTTTTAGATCTAGCAACTCCAATCTAGGTATCCATGAGGCACTGTGGGCCATCAGCAGCAGCAGCAGAATAATACTCCATCACAATCTGTAATCTCCTGGCCCAGCACACTCCACGCTCTACCATTATCATCGAGTTTTGGACCAATCCTGGTTCAATCACAAGAGCAGTGAGATACCAGGCCCAGCTGAAACGAGCTGGAAACCCACTGCAGCTATACCACAGGACTAAAACCATAAGGAATGTCCCCCTCATGCTTGCTACATTGGACAGTGCCTTCAGTCAAATCATTACCAGTCCTGAACGACGGGTCACCAAGATTCTTCAAACCCTAAGATAAAAGATATTATTAGATAAGTTATTAAAAGATAATATTATTAAAGAGGAATATACAGCTAATCCAATGCTATCTTCTAACTGAAGACAAATGAATGTTATAGAAATATAAATGTTTGGCAGAACAGAGTCCCTGCCTGTGAGCATTCACTATAAAAATTACAAGAAATAGGTTTTTTAGAGCTATGATGGATGAGGAGTTTTTTTTAAACTCTGTGGTTTATAAACCTTTAGAATTCTCTACCCAGAAGCTGTGGATACTCTGTTATGGAGTATGTTCAAGACAGAAGTCAATAGGTTTTTGGATTCCAAGGAAATCTAAGGTTGTGGGAAAAATGCGAGAAGGTAGAGACTCAGATGGATGTGAAAGATTGCTTTGTGATAGTTCAGATAAAAGCAGAAGAGTTGTCTCTGGTGTCTGAAGCATTTTTTATTTTTTAACCTTGTCCTTCTTCAACAACATCATTACATCATTTACCTTCACCCAAGAAAGCACATACAGCTTTGGTTTAACTGAAAGACAACACCCTGACAATCCAGCGCTCTCTGAGCACTGTACTGCTGGGAGAGGGGGGAGGTGTGATGGTTGCTGGTTTCAGCTGGGAATACACACTGAAGCCTCTCGGGTGGAATTTAAGATCACAAACTGGTGGAGAAAGCGCAACACAATGGATACAACTAGGAGAGAGAAGACAAAGAGAATTTAGAAAGCAAAGCAGTCGTTGATGTAATTGTAGTCAGCTGCAGTATGGAAGTGAAGCTTAATTCATGGCTAATTAATAGAGAAAGATCCCAGAAAGAAATCTCCTCTCCGTCTTTCTCTAATTATAATTCTTTGCTGATTCAGATACAGTTTAGTTGGGTTCAACCCCTAAGGGGCTTGTAAACATTTGACAATGGCCCAATTGTTGTCCTGTTTCCTTCCCTTGAAGCGGCCTTTCCTGATGAGTTGTAACTTGGACAATGAGATGTTTGCGTTAATGCAATTTCCCGGTCATTGGGGAAAGTCAGTAAACTTTCCATCTGTTACAAGAGGCAGGGGTGGGGAGGAAGGAACTCTGTGAGCTGAATATACATTTTGATATTGGGGTTTTAACACAGATAAGCAATTTAAAAGAAAATGTGAAAGGAATTCATCTCTCCCACTTGTGGAGATAGATTGGAGCTGGATTCTTCAAGAACCTGCAGCAGTTTCTGACTATCCCTATGAGCAGGTGAAATCACACCTTTGGCATAGTCAGCCACTATTTCCTTTTTGTGGATTCTGGCTCTTTACAGCCCTCAGTTGTGAAGGAAAGAATGTTGAAGCTTCTACCTTCATGATGCATAGCTCCAAATGACAACTTGAAATGTAACAATGATGAGTGACAACTCAGAATCACTGAATGAACTGTCCTACTACCACCTCCACCACACTGCTCACTCCTTCTCCCTCCTGTTATTTATTTATTTCTTCACAATGTTCCACAATGCTGCACCACTACCTCTAACCTAGTTTGCAGTGATGTCTGAGCTTGGAGTGTGAATACAAATTTCTTTTACTGTAATCATCGTCATGGAGTCTCCCCTGTCTGGTCTCTTGCCTTTCATTCTCTGGACCTTACCTGAATCTCTGTTGCCTTGTTTCCTTACACCAGGTCCTGCTCACCCATCACCCCTACATTCACTGACTACATTATCTTCTGGTTGAGAAATGTTTTCATTTTCAAATTCTAGTCCTTGTTTCAAATCCACCCCTTGCCTTACCCTTTCCTATCACTTTGCCATATCCTGAAATCTCTGTGCTCCTCCAGTTCTGCCTCTTGCACGTCCTCCATCTTAATTGTTTCACCATTAGTATCCACACTTTTGGCTGCTGGGGCTCTAAACTCTGGGTTTTCCTCCTTAAACCTCGCTGCCTCTCTCTCCACCTGTAAAACGCACTTTAAAGCCTATTTCCTTCATCAAGATTTTGAACACCAGATTGAATACATCCTTGCATGGCTTGGTGTCAGATTATACTTAATAATTGCTGTAGGTGATGCTTCAATGATGCTATATAGATATTTTCTGATCACCTGTTCAGAGACGTTGTGATACACCTCTGGAGCAGATGGGACTTGAATCTAGCCCAGAGGTAGGGAACGGATGCCATATAGATGCAGGTTTTTAATAAGCCCCAGATGTATCGTGCTCATGCTAGGTAGTGGGAATCTAACTGAACCCACTGTGCCTGTCATTAACACCCTCCTCCTTCTACACTGTGCTTTTGAACACACGAACAGAACGAATTCTTAAAATCTTTGGCTACATTCACTAACAGAAGAGATGAGACCAGAGAAAGAGCAGTTTAGAGATACTTTACTGTTCACTTTAGGATCACGACGCAAGACTTTTTACATCTTATAATCCAATCGGTCTTCTGTCTCTGCTGACACCATCAACTGCTCCAGTAAGAAAGGAGGCTCGTATTGAATGAGCATCAGTGAGTCCAGTTCCACTGTCAGTAACCAGGTGGCTAGCCAAGGCAGTGAGAAAACACAGCAAAGTCTAATCAAATTACAAAGCAAATGGTTTGCAATCTGTTTCGCTCCTGGTTTGGAGCCAATCATTCAGGTAATTACATTTGCAACTCTA
The DNA here is from genome assembly GCA_024137785.1 of Ginglymostoma cirratum. NCBI lineage: Eukaryota > Metazoa > Chordata > Chondrichthyes > Orectolobiformes > Ginglymostomatidae > Ginglymostoma > Ginglymostoma cirratum. The sequence goes on from JAHRHZ010000105.1 coordinate 2,885,769, forward strand.
AGGTTAATTCGATTAGTGTCCCACTTCACTGCTGGTGTCAACTGGCTTTTGTTCTGGAAGAACCTTTCGAAAGAAGACTGAGAGGGAGAAAATGTGGATTTCATTATGAATAAGAAAAGCATCTTTTGTGCCGTTCAATTATTTTTTATGCAATTTGGAGCCAGATGATGGAGCCTTGTTAACAGATATTTATACTGGCTTTGCTTCACTTCCAATTGGAAGGTTTGGCTTCTTTGCAACAATTGGATTCTGAAATTCTTATCCTTGTTTTCAAATCCCTCGGTGGCCTCACCACCTCCCAATCTCTGGAACCACATCCAGCCTCAAGATCTCAGTGCTCATCCAATTCTAGCCCTTTGGACATAACCTATTTCCTTAACTGGAATCCAATTATTTAATTCAAACCCAGGAATCGTCCTGAGGAAAGAATCGAGTAGTCTCTTTATATAAAGCATTTCATTTTTGTTTGATTAAAAGAGTATTGGATCTGAGGAACAAAAGATTTTTTTTGGTTTTTATGTTGAGTGTTGGGCTTTCGCAAACCAGGTATAAAATAGATTAGATGAAGAATAAAACTCTCTCTACACTCCCCATCAAACACTAACAGGACAGGGACGGCATGGTGGTAACAAAGTGTGGAGCTGGAGGAATACAGCAGGCCAGGCAGCATCAGAGGAGCAGGAAAGTTGATGTTTCGAGTTGGGATCCTTCTTCAGCATGGGATTAGATGCAGAGTAAATCTCCCTCTACACTGTCCCCATCAAACACTTCCCAGATAGAGTTAGATACAGAGCACAGGGTTAGATACGGAGTAAGCTCACTTTACACTGTCCCCATCAAACACCAACAGGACAGGGACAGCATGGGGTAGATACAGAGTAAAGCTGCCTCTACACTGCCCCCTTCTTATTTATGAAAACTGCAGGAAATCATCCCTTAACCTTCTCTGCTCCAAGCAGAGTTGTCCCTTCTTCTCCAATCTCCCTACAGAATTCCCTTATTCTTGGTCCCATTTCAGTAAATCTGCTCTGCTACTTCTCCAAAGGTCAACTTCTCCTAATTTTCCACAGTACACCAGCTGACACCAAGCCAGTATTCATACAGGTGTAGGATAACTTCCTTGTCTTTGTGATCCATGTCCTTCTTTATGAAACCATGGATCCCATATGTAATTTTAACAGACTTCTCAACTGGTCCTGCTAATCAAAGATTTATGTACAGACACCTCTAGATTCCTCTATACCTGCACACCCTCTAAAATTGTACTTCTCCATATTTATTGTCTCTCCTGCCACTTCCTAAGAAATGTGCAATGTCACAGTTTTTTTGTGTGAATTACATCAGCGATGAGTCTGGTCATTTCACCAGGTCTGTCTGTGTTTTCCTGTAGTCTGTTTCTATCCTCCTTGAGGCTTATATTTCCATGTTTTGTGCTATTTGCAAACTTTGGAATGATGCTCAGGTCCAAGACTAATAGATATCAAAAAGCCCAGTGGTCCCAGACTGAGTCCTGGTGAATCCTACTCTAACCCTCTCCCCAATCTGCAAGAAACAACCATTGCTCTGATAAAGGGTCACCAGACCCAAAACGTCAACTCTGATTTTCTCTTCACAGATGCTGCCAGACCTGCTGAGCTTTTCCAGCAACTTCTGTTTTTGTTCCTGATTTACAGCACCCGTAGTTCTTTCAGTTTTCATTCACTCTCACTCTCTGCTTTTCTGTCTCTGAGCCATGTTGTATCAACATTCCCACTGCTCCTTTAATCTCATGACGCTTCAGTCTTGCTAACAAGTCTGTTTTATGAAACGTGGAGAGAAATCAGAGATAATGTATTGGTTCCAGTGACCCTTCCTCAGAACTGAAAGAAGGGTCACAGGACCCAAAACGTTAACTCTGATTTCTCTCCACAGATGCTGCCAGACTTGCTGAGCTTTTTCTGTTTTTGTTTCTGATTTACAGCATTCCGTTTCTATTTTATCAAATGCATTCAGAAGAACCGTATACACAACACCATACTATCCCCATTCACCCAGTCTGTTACCTCATTGCACTGCTGTCACACAAAAATTGCTTTTGATAAGTCCATCTTCGATATCCTTTATTAAAGCTTGGTTTGTGTAGCGTGGATGATAGCACAGCGGTACATTATTGGACCAGCCTGAAGCCCAGGCTATTGGTATGGCAGCATCAGTTCAAATCTCACCATGACAGCTGGAGGAATTCAAATCCAATGAATAGGTCTGGGACTTGAATCGAGTCTCAATTACTGTGACCATAAAATAATCACCCATTGTGATCAAAAACACATCTGGCCCACAGACGTCAAGTAAGGAAGGAAATCTGTGAAGGTGAATCAAGACCCACTGCATTGTGTCTGACTCCTGACTGCCTTCTGAAATGGCCAAGCAAGGCCCTCAGTTCGAGGGCAATAAGAAATAGGCAAAACTTGCTGGTCTTGCATCTCACTCAAGAGAAAAGAAGTTATGGTTTCTACCTAGGTTAAATAAATAGGCATAAAGTTGGAAAATGGAGTATAATGTGGGGAATGTCAAGTGCTTCATTTTGGAAGGGAGAACAAAAGAACAGCATGTTATTTAAATGGAGAGAAACTGCAGAAAGAAACTTCCTCCTAGGGTAGAGGTAGCTATTACGAGGGGGCATAGTTTTAAAGTGAATGGAGGTAGATATAGGGGAGACGTCAGTTGTAGGTTCTTTACTCAGAGAGTGGTAGGGGCGTGGAATGCACTGCCAGAGAGGGTAGTGGAGTCGGCCTCATTAGGGGCATTTAAGCAGCTATTAGATAGGCATATGGATGATAGTATAAGGTGGGGGTGGAGGTTGTATAGATCTTAGGGTAAACGTTCGGCACAACATCATGGGCCAAAGGGCCTGTACTCTGCTGTACAGTTCTATGTTCTATGTTCTAAAGCTGCAACACAAAGGGACTTGGGGAGGGGTGGGGTTTGTGCATGACACTGAAAGCTAACACACAGGGGCAGCAGGTAATCGGGAAGGCTAATGGAACGTTGGCCCCTTATTTCAAGGGGGTTAGAATATAAGATTTGGGAAGACTTACTGCAATTGTGGTAGTAAGACCACATCTGGAATACCGTGAGCAGTTTTGGTCCCTTTATTTGAAGAAAAATTTTGTTTCATCGGAGGAAGTTTGGAGAAGGTTCCAGATAATCCCTGGTATGGAGGGATTGTCCTATGAGCAAAGGCTAAACAGGTTGGGACTCTACTCCCTGGAGTTTAGAAGGATGAGAGGAGATCTCATTGAACATGTAGGATTCTTAATGGGCTATTCAGTGTAAATGCTGAGAGGATGTTTCCCCTCATGGGAGAGTCTAGGACCAGAGGGTATAGTCTCAGAATAAAGAGGTGCCAATTTAAGAGTGAGATGAGGAGGGACTTCTTCAAAGGGTTGTGAGACTTTGAAACACCTTGCCCTAGAGAACTGTGGGGGCAGAGTTCTTGTGTATCTCTAAGGCTGAGGGAGATGAATTCTTGGTCAGTTGGGGCATCAAGGTTTATGTGGAAAGGGGAGTAAAGTGGACATTCAGCCATAATCCTATTGGATGGTGGAGCAGGCTTGAGAGGCAAAGAATGAAGATTGGAACGTTACAGAGAACTTGGAGTGTCATAGAATCATAGAATCCCCAAAGAGTGGACGCAGGCCTACAGGAGAGGACTACGGAAACAAAAGGGAAGGGGCAACGTTACAGAGGGATTTGAAAAGAAGATGGAAAATATTAAAAATCCCAGCATTACCAGATAAGGACCTGGTGCTGGTCACTGAGGACGAATGAATCAGACTTGGTGTGAGTCAGGACACAGGTGACAGAGTTTCAGACCGGCTAAAGGTTACAATGAGTAGAGACCAACTAGGAGAGCAGTGCATCGTGAAGTCTGGAGCCAAAGGCGTGAAGGAAGGTTTCATAGAAACATAGAAAACATGTGCAGGACTAGGTCACTTGGGCCTTCGAGCCTGCATAGCCATCCAATACAATTATGGCTGATCAGTATTCCAGTCCCACTTTCTCTCCATACCGCTTGATCCCTTTAGCTACAAGGGCCACATCCAGCTCTCTCTTGAACGTATCTAACAAACTGGCCTCAACTTTCTGATTGAAGAAATTCTGCCTCATCTCAGTCCTGAATGGCTTACTCCTTACTCTTAGTCTGTGACCCTGAGTTCTGGACTTCCTTAACATTGGGTTTCAGCAATAGATGAGCTAAGAACACACGACCATGAAGGATAGGAGCCATGAAGGGTAAGTCCTTCAGTCCACTGAGTCTGCTCTGCCATTCACGGAGGGCATTGCTGCTCTGATAATCCACTTTCCTGCCTTTTCCTCGCCCCTTACTGATTAGAAGTCTGTCAATCTGAGCCTTAAATGTGGTGTGCAGATGATGAGAAGTGATGTGTAGGTAACAGCTAAGGAGGGACAGAAACTGGCTTGTATTAAAGGATTGGTACCTGAATTTGGTGGAGTTTGGGGGAGGGGGGACATGTTTGATCTGCACTAACATCGGGGAAGGTGAGGGGAAGCTTCATTTATTCTGCTTGATGAAAGAATCTATCAATGCAATGTGAGCCTGTGAATGCTGGAGGGTGAGATTGGGAGTGGGATCTAGGAGTGGTGGGGCGAATGGGGAGGAGGAGCTGTTCTGCATACCTCTAGGTGTTTTGTACTGTATCATCTTTTATTGGCACCTGAGTCAGTTATCACAGTGGCAAAGATGTGTCTTCTGGCCCTGAGAATCTAAAGTGAAGATTATCCAGCATTTCACATTCTCCAATAACCACTAAAAATGTAACAACGCCTCGGAAAGACGCTAATGACACCAGGAGTATCCAATCACCAGGCGGGCAATCCATCAAGAATGACAGACAGCAGATTCATGAAACAACAGCCGGCATTTAACACCAGTCCCTGTGCTTTGTTTTCACAGAAGCGATACAGTGGACTGACAGGATGAAGGCTGAGAGATTAATCAATTCACCCAGCGGATCAACCTTTCACTAAATTTAATAAATAACATTTTCTGTCCCTCACTGGGCAGCTGGCTTAAACTGTTCCTTTTTTTTTCCAAGGGGCAGGTTCATCCTCCCGTGCTGTCTCACACCCTGCTGTAGGAAACAGATGCTGCCTTTACTCAATTCCGAGCAGATCTCTCCCCGAGCTGTCCTCAGGGCTGTTCTCTCTGAAGCCCCTCGCGATGATAACTGCCTCCTGCAGGCACCTTTGGCTGCTTCGCTTTGCTCTTTATTTACCAGCCCTGCATCCAGCACAGCCCGGATCCACATCGTGTAACATCAGCTCCTGGGAGTCTCCACACACTCACTCACACTCACACACACTCACACTCACACACACACTCACACTCACACACACGGGCACACACACACACACTCACACACGCACACTCACACACACACACACACACTCTCACACACACTC
>JAHRHZ010000105.1:2900570-2915361 GCA_024137785.1 Ginglymostoma cirratum
CAGTGTGTGTGGGACTGTATCCCAGTGAGAGTCAGTGTGTGTGGGACCGTACCCCAGTGAGAGTCAGTGTGTGTGGGACTGTATCCCAGTGAGAGTCAGTGTGTGTGGGACCGTACCCCAGTGAGAGTCAGTGTGTGTGGGACTGTACCCCAGTCAGATTCAGTGTGTGTAGGACTGTACCTCAGTGAGAGTCAGTGTGTGTGGGACTGTACCCCAGTCAGATTCAGTGTGTGTAGGACTGTAACCCAGTGAGAGTCAGTGTGTGTGGGACTGTATCCCAGTGAGAGTCAGTGTGTGGGACTGTAGCCTAGTGAGAGTCAGTGTGTGTGGGACCGTACCCCAGTGAGAGTCAGCGTCTGTGGGACTGTACCCCAGTGAGAGTCAGTGTGTGTGGGACTGTACCCCAGTCAGATTCAGTGTGTGTAGGACTGTACCCCAGTGAGAGTCAGTGTGTGTGGGACTGTATCCCAGTGAGCATCAGTGTGTGTAGGACTGTACCCCAGTGAGAGTCAGTGAGTGTGGGACCGTACCCCAGTGAGAATCAGTGTGTGGGACTGTACCTCAGTGAGAGTCAGTGTGTGTGGGACTATACCCCATTGAGAGTCGGTGTGTGTGGGGCTGTACCCCAGTGAGAGTCAGTGAGTGTGGGACTGTACCCCAGTGAGAGTCAGTGTTTGTGGAACCTGTACCCCAGTGAGAGTCAGTGTGTGGGACTGTACCCCAGTGAGTGTCAGTGAGTGTGGGACTGTACCCCAGTGAGAGTCAGTGTGTGTGGGACTGTATATATTTTTTAATCAATCTGTTCAGAAATGTTATTACGCACCATATGGGACTTAAACCCAATCTTCCTTGTTAGAGGTGAGGACAATATCAGTGCTCTACAAGAACCCCCTGGCTCAGAAGACCCCAGTGAGAGTCATTGGCTTCAGCTGAACAGGATAATATTTATTTATCTGAAGGTTTCCTCCAGGACAGTTCCTGGCATTTTTCATGAGAAAGTGTTGAGACTGAGCTGCAGGAAGTGATAGTCAGGTGACCCAAAACTTGATCAAGGGGATAGTTTTTAATTGCAAATCTGCAACAGCTGAAATGGTCTATTTTTTGTGACTGATTCAAAAATAAAATTGTCAACTCTGACAAATAAACAAAAGGCAGTGACATGGGATCAAATGTCAAAGGTCACTAACGTGATCAGGGCAATTAAAGTGTTGACAGCCATTGTGTTACATAGCGTGTCACTCCATCACTGCAACATGGGACTGACAGGAGTCAATGTACCGGGGCCAGCGGCTGTTAGTGACTCTCCTGGACACTTTATCATTAGTGTCGGTCTGAGGAACTTAACCCCTGCCTTCTCAGAACCATAAAGCATTTTCTATTCCATTTTCTTTTATTAATATAATTGTCAATCTGGAGAATCTGAGCTGGTGACACTCCATGTCAGTGTGTGAACATGCATGGGATGGGTTATTAATTGTTAGGATCTAGTTAATCCATTATATTCATAAATAATGATATTCAATGTTTGCGACAGACTTTAGCTCGTGTATGAGTGTGTGTGTGTGTCTGCGTATAATTGCACATCTGTGTTCCTGTCTGTCAGTGACTACATTTGTTTCTCTGTTCCTGTCTACAATTTACATACCTAACCATATACAATCGTGCTTAGAGCATGCAAACGGCCCAGAGGAGACATTGGTCAGCTCCATTGCCATTGATCCAAGACCTTGCTCTGCCAAGATTGTCCAGTGTAGTCTGGAGCCTTGGATGGAAAGACTGAAGCTTCAGATACTGCTGGGAACTCAAGTGCCTCGCTACCACTGTTGCTGTCCCTCTTGAGACATGCTGGGCAGGAGAAGGCCAACTGAAGGACCAAAGTGAAAGGTCTTCAATGGGAGGACTCAATGGGCTGGGCCCCACCGTCAAGAACAGTAGGATAAACAAATGCCTCATGACTAGCCTGCTCTGCTCTGTCCTCACAGCATACCCTCCTAGTCTTGAGGTGACAGGCTAGACTGGGGAGTGATTGTACACCAAGCTTGAGCAATCATTCAGCCAAGATCCAGCACCAGATTAGATCTTCTGCACCAGAGTTAGGATGGACATGAATCTGTGGAAGGATGGGATTGACAAAGAATTTGTCAAGAAAGTACACTCCCACAGAGTTCTCCTCCTGAACAAATATCCAGAACATGACCCTGTCATAACCAAGCCCCTGTTCCATCAGAGAGACAGGAACAAAACCTTTTAGCAGTACAGCCTCAATGGGCTGAAGGGCCTTTCTGTACTGCATGATTCTATAATACTGAGGCTTCGTGATAACCATCGCAGTATAAACTCTGGTATTCACTCAGTGTCACAGAGGGGTCCACACCAACTCCATCTTCAGCACTGACAACTGCTGAACTAATCATTGCCTTAACCATCCGACTGTAACCACCAGCCCGCTCCAAACTGTAGAAACAATCCCACAGAAAATTCACATCAAAGGTGCTGCCAAGGTGGCTGTTCTCAGTTAGTGAACCCTCTCAACCTCTGAGCGCCAATAACCATAGTCAGCCCTGGTGGATGCTCAGTCCCAGAGTCCATGGAGATTCTCAGTCTCTCTATGTCTCCCTCCCTCCCTCTCTTGGAAACATCATGACTGATTTGACAAAAAAAACTAAGTACAGAGTCAGCTAGGTGGACTCATGGAATATGAGTTCCTGATTGGACCAGATTAACAGCAGCAATCAGGGACCCCTGGCTGACAGATATAAAAGGGAGTGTCAGGGGTTCTGCTCACTCTGGGAGTAGACTCTGAGACAGATGGATCAGTGTCAAAGACCCTCCACATGTAAATAAAGGGTAACTTGGTGACAGAATACCAGCCTCTGTGGAGCTTTTTCAGTGGTGATGACAGAACAGCATGATTCTGAAGAAACTTGCACTCAACAGATGCCTTTGAGTTTGGGGTAAGCATTTCTGGCATCATGCCATTATTTGGGAAGCTTGACTCATTTGATCCTGCTTTAAATACTGTGCCCAGAATGTGTTCATTTTTCTGGGCAAATGACATTGGGGCAAATGAAAAGCAACAAGTAATTCTTCTGACAGCTTGTGGACCTGCAGCTTTTTTGATTATTAGGAGCCTAAGTTTCCCTGAGGTACCAGATACTAAAATCTTTCAAGTGTTGAAGGATTTAGTTAAGGAATAGTATGGCCCCAAACCACCTCTAATTCTGAGACACTATCAGTTTTACTTGACAATTTGAGAACCAGGTAAATCTGTTTTGAGATTTTTGACTTGGTTAAGATGACTGGCAGAGGCATGTGACTTTGGTTTAACCCTTAATGAGATGCTGAGAAACCGATTGGTCTGTGGGATTAATGATGTGACCATGTAAATATGCCTACTAGCTGAAGGCCAACTGGACTCCAAACAGACACTAAAATTGGCTTTATCATTCACAAATGTGCCAAGTGGGGCTTGTGAGTTACAAGGTATTCCAATGGAAGTGGACACCCTCGCCAGGCTGGTATGGCTTGGGGAACCCTACTTGAGTGAAGGCAATTGCAGAGTCTCACTGAGGACATTTCCTGAACAGGGGGACTCGAGGTCGGCCCACAACAAGACCACAAAACAAAGCCAAGCCTCGGTCAAACGTTATAATTTTCTTCAGGTTCTGGTATAGCAGGCCATTGTAGTTGCTGACCGTATGCAGATTCAAGACAGAAAGAGTCCCATTAGGCCTGAATTGTATAAGAGAGCTCATAGGCTGGTGTCCTGGAGAGCGCACACCTGAGAAAGCTCACCTACATATGGTTTAGAACCGTTAAATTGGTTCAGATTTGGAACTTGCCGAGCCATCAAATAAACATCTGGTGAAATGGTCACCTGGTTCCAATGGAGGTTGATGCTGGTACGGCTGTGTCAGTGATCTCAGAACTAGTCTTTAATAAAATTCACTCTGGACTCCAATCCTTAAGTTTGCATAAGACCTCGGCCGGGCTGAGAACCCATACTGGGGAACGTCTACAGATTAAGAGACAACTTCGGTTCCAGCCTCTTATGAGAAGCAGCTTGTTCAGTTCCCACTGATGGTAGTAAAAGGCTCAGGCCCAAGCCTGATGGGGAGAACTTAGTTGAGAAAGATTCACCTAGTTTGGCTCAACATTTTTCAATTAGAAAATGGCTGCCTGAGTAAGTCCTAATTAAATAACCCCTGAAGTTTTTCAGGAAGGCCTAGGGACTATCGAAGGAGCCAAGGCCCCTTGCATATTGACCAGGAAGCAATTCCACAATTCTGCAATGTCTGTCAGTGCCATTTGCCTTATGGGCAAAAGTAAAAGCAGAAATTGGGAGGCTGGAAAATGAAGGAATCAGCAAACCAGTGCAGTTTGTGGAATGGGCAATACTGATCATACCAATTGTGAAACCCGATGGGTCAGTTCACCTTTGTGGGGATTTTAAACAAATGGTAAACCGCTTTTCACAGCTGGATAAATACTCAATCCGTCACATAGAAGATTTATATGCAAAGCTGGCAGGTGCATGCTGTTCTTCACAAAGATGGACATGAGCCATGCGTCCTTGCTATAGCAGTTAGATGGGGATTCCCAGAAGTTAATACCTATAATGGTTTGTACCAATATATGACACTGCCATTTGGGGTACTATCAGCCTGTGCCATTTTTCAGCGGATGATGGAGAATGTTTTACAAATGTTTTATCCCAGGTCACCATTTATCTAGATGACATGCTAATAACAGGGAAGATCAATGAGGAGCACTTAGAGAACTTGGATATTTCTAGATGTTTCTCCCAGGCAGGCGTATGCCTCGGAAGGGAACAATGTGTGTTTCAAGCACCCCAAGTGACCTACATGGGCTACTGTCAACACCAGGTTATACCCATAGGAAGATAAAGTGAGGGTGATCAAAGGTGTCCCAGCTCCCAAAGTGTTTCTCTAAATATACAAAATGAGAAAGTGGCTAAGGTAAACATTGGTCCTTTCGAGGATAAGAACATAGAACATAGAACAATACAGCGCAGAACAGGCCCTTCGGCCCTCGATGTTGCGCCGCCCTGTGAACTAATCTAAGCCAATCCCCCTACACTATCCCATCATCATCCATATCCTTATCCAAGGACTGTTTAAATGCCCCTAATGTGGCTGAAGGGGGATTTAATAATGGGAAATGAGGAAATAGCTGAGATATTGAACAGGTATGTTGTGTTGATTTTCATAGCAGAGCACACAAATAACTTGCCAGTAATTGATGACAAAGAGATTAAGGTAGGTGAGGCCCTAAACACAATCATTATCATGAAGGAGGTAGTGTTGGGCAAGCTAATGGAGCTAAAGGTAGACAAGACTCCTGGCCCCAATGGAATGCATCCTAGGGTACTAAAAGACGACAGGAGTAATAGCAACTGTGCTCATGGTAATTTTCCAAAATTCGCTGGACTCTGGGGCAGTTCCATCAGATTGGAAAACAGCCAATATGATGCCACTGTTCAAAAAAGGAGGTAGACAAAAGGTGGGGAATTATGGGCTGGTTACCTTATCATCTTTAGTGGGGAAAATGCTTGAAGCTATCATCAAGGAAGAAATAATAAGATATCTCGTTAGAAATTGCCCCAGTTGGGTGGACGCAGCATGGGTTCATGAAAGGCAGGTCATACTTGACTAATTTGTTGGAATTCTACGAAGACATTACGAACACGGTGGACAATGGGGACCCAGTAGATGTAGTGTATCTGGATTTCCAAAAGACATGTGACAAGGTGCCGCACAAAAGGCTGCTGCATAAGGTAAAGGTGCATGGCTTTATAGGCAATGCATTAACATGGATCGAGGATTGGTTAACGAACAGGAAGAAAAGAGTGGAGATAAAGGAGTGCTTTTCTGGTTAGTGAACAGTGACTAGTGGTGTGCCTCAAGGATCATTGTTGGGACCGCAATTGTTTATAATTTACATAGATGATTTGGAGTTGGGGACCATGTGTAATGTGTCAAAGTTTGCAGATGACACTAAGATGAGTGGTAGAGCAAAGTATGCAGGGGACTGTGAAAGTTTGCAGAGAGATATACATAATTTACGTGAGTGGGCAAAGGTCTGGCAGATGGAGTACAATATTGATAAATGTGAAGTCATCCATTTCAGCAGGAATAACATTAATAAGGATTATTTGAAAAGTAAAAAATTGCAGCATGCTGCTATGCGGAGGGACCTGGGGATCCTTGTGCATGAATTGCAGGTGGTTGGTTTGCAGCTGCAACATATAATTAAGAAGGCAAATGGAATTTTGTCCTTCATTGCTGGAGAAATTGGGTTTAAAAGCAGAAGGTTATGTTACAGCTATATTGGATGCTGGTGGGGCCACACCTGGAATACTGGACAGGTTTTGTCGTCTTACTTGAGAAAGTATGTACTGGCACTGGAGGAGGTGCAGGGGAGGTTCACTAGGTTGATTCCAGAGTTAAAGGGATTGGCTTATGAGGAGAGCCTAAATAGGCTGGAATTATATTCGTTGGAATTTCGAAGAATGAGGGCGATCTTGTAGAAACATATAAAATTATGAAGGAACTCGATCAGCTAGAAGCAGGAAGGTTGTTCTCCTGGAAGGTGAAACTAGAACAAGAGGGCATAGCCTCAAAATTAGAAGATTTAGGACTGAATTGAAGAGGAACTTCTTCCCCCAAAGGGTTGTAAATCTGTGGAATTCCCTACCCAGAGAAGTAGTTGAGGCTTCCCCACGGAATGTTTTTAAAGCTAAGAAAGATAATTTTTTGAACAGTAAAGTAATTAAGGGTTATGGTGAGCGGGCGGGTAAGAGGAGCTGAGTCTCAAAAAGATCAGCCATGATCTTATTGAATGGCAGAGCTGGCTCGAGGGGCCGGATGGCCCACTCCTGCTATTTCTTATTATCCATTCTAGCACCTCTGCCTCAATCCTTGGAAATAGTCATGAAGCCAAACCATAGCTTTCGGGGAATAAAGAAAGCTCTCATTCTATAAGATGTTGGCACACTATGATCCAAAGTGAGAGCTGGTATTGACATGTGATGCCTCCCCATACGGCATTGGGTTAGAGTTAACTCATAGGTAGCCCAATGGCGAGGAACATCCAATAACCTGTGTATCCAGGATTTTGACTAATGCCTAGAGTAAATACGCCCAGATGAAAAAGGAAGGCTTGCGGTCATATTTGGAGTCAGGACATCCCGCCAATATCTTTATGGACATTCATTTGTAATAACAACGGACCACAAAGCCCTGCTCGGTTTACTTAAACAGGGCAGAGCAGTGCCACCCATGGCTTCAGGCCAAGTTCAGTGGTGGGCTCTAATACTAAGTGCGTACAATTACAAGTTGGAACAACATGCAGGAGGCCAAGTAGCGAATGTGGATGCACCACCTCCCGTTGGCAGATACACCATCGGTGGTACCGCCACTGGAAGAGACTGTAATGGTTTTAAACTTGCTGGAAACACTTCCAGTCACAGCTGACAATATCCTGGATGCAGAAAGGTCCTGGCAAAACTAAAGTGCCTTAATGGTGATGGGGGAAACCAAAGAGCCATCACAGCCAGAATTGAAATCTTTTTGGACCCGAAGAGACCGGATCAAATTAGAGGACAGCATATTATTATGGGGAGCAAGGATGATTGTCATGGGCAAAGCTCGCTGCCAGACTCTGGCTGAACCCCACCCTGGTCACCGAGGGGTTTCCAAAATGAAGATGTTGGTGAGAAGTTATAGCTGGAGGCCAGGATTGGATGCAGACATAGCTGCATTGATGGGGCAGTGCCCAGAGTGCCAACAAGGACAAAAATTATCGCCAGCAGCTCCCCCACTTTCATGGGAATGGCTGGGTAAACCCTGGATAATGCAGGCCCTTTCATGGGCTCAATGTCTTAGTCATCGTGGTGGCCCAGTCAAAATGGCCAGATACGCACAGAGTTCATTTGTCAAACACACGGACAACGATAGAAAAACCGTGCGCATCTTTTGCAGTGCACAGACTCCCAGAAGTGTTGGTCACAGATAACGGGCCATTGTATATCAGCAGGAAATTCGAGTATTTCCTACATCAAATGGCATTTATCATATAAGGACAGCCCCATACCAACCATCATCCAATGGTCAGGCAGAAAGAGCAATCCAAATTGTGAAAACAGGCTTTAAGAAACAGCTTAAAGAAGGGTCCAGGCCCAAAACATCAGCTTTCCTGCTCCTCCGACGCTGCCTGGCCTGCTGTGTTCATCCAGCTCTACACCTTGTTATCTCAGACTCCAGCATCGACAGTTCCTACTATCTCTTAAAGAAACAGCCTACAGCTTCACTCAATACCAAACTGTCCTGGTTCCTATTTGATTATAGGACCTTCGCTCATGCAACTACAGGGATAGCTCCAGGGTTGTTATAGCACTGGGTCACATTCCTCCATAGCTGGACAGTATGAAAGCTGCAAACTCACAAGTGGTGCGGGAGCAGAACATACCCGGCTCCTCGACTGCCTTTCCAATGGTTTTGGAACCCGTGGGTTCTTCCTCTTCTTCAGGTCTGGAAGATACCTCAGAGTCTGAGATGGACACAGTGGATGTCGCTGCCTCAATGCCTTTGCCAACTGAAGAAATGAATTTCTTCAGAAATGTTCTGGGCACACGAGATGAGCAACTGTGTGTTACACACTGCATGTACCAGAGGCATTCGGAGGAACATGGCCCCGTGCTAAAACACCCCAGGGGGAGCTACAAAAAACAAAACCAGCCTCTATCGTCAGACCAAGAGGAGGAGGGATGCAGTGAATGTAACGAGGTCAGCCAGGTGGACCTCATAGAATATGGGTTCCCTGATTGGACCAGGTTAACAGTCCAAATCAGGGAGCCCTGGCTGACAGAAACAGGAGAGTCAGAGATTCTGTTCACTCTAAGAGCTGGCTCAGAGGGAGCTGAATCAGTATCAAGGACTCTCCACATGTAAGTAAAGGGTGACTTGGTGATAGGGTACTGACCTCTGTGGAGTTATTTCAAGATGCAAGACATAATTGACAATAAACCCCAAATATCCACTGACTAGAAACTTCACCACACCTCTCGAAGAAAGCATTAGTTCCACAGGGAGCTGAAGGCAGTTACACACCATAAAAGCCCTGACGCGGAGAGCAAACATGGTAGAAAACACATAGAGGTCCAACAACTTGCAGCAACAATGAGGTCCATGGTTTCTCACAAATAAATAAGGGCCCACCACTGAGACAGAAAGCAGGGAAGGGTGCTTATTCAGGTCAACAAGATAGTCAGTGCTTACTGGGAAAACTTCTCAAACAAGACAGTGCCTTTGACTCAAACATCCTAATTCACATCTACAATACCATGCACAGCACAGTCTCGGCCCAAACCCAGTTCAGAGCAAAGGTGAAAATGACATCCAGCAGCTGGAAAACAACAAAGCAACTGGAACAGGCAGAATCACAGCCAGAACGCGCCAGCACAACTTCATACCCCTTTCTGCGAAAGACGATGTTCCTGCTCACAATCTCAGGGCACAGCTGTGACTGTGAATATATTCTCAAGGGTGATATCTCCAATTGCAGTAACTACAGAGCAATCTCTCTGCTGCCTGTCACAGGGAAGATCACTGCAAGGATCCTGCACAGTCACTAGTGATCAAGGGATCCCTTCCAGAGTCGCTGTGGGATTTTTATCCATTGAGGTGAGATTTTCATTGTCTGGCAAATCCTGGAGCAGCACTTATCGGTTTTCTAACATCGCCAATATCTTTGACTTTGACAACCACAAAGGTTTCTGGAATGTTCTCCTCATGTTTGGAACCTGCAGAAGTTTGTCGCCATCCTGTACCTGCTCCAGCCAACGGACAACACCTCAGTGAAGATCCGAGTCCAGCAAGGGTTTGGGATTACACCAACTCTTGTCATTAGAATAATACACCTCAGATCCAGCTTTTTGTGGAAATAACCTACAGAACAGACAGGAACTGTTCAATCTTTGCTCGCTTCAATTCAAACCCAAGTAACTCCAACCTTAGTCATTGTGCTCCCATAGGCTTTGGAGATTTGAACACCATACAGCAGATGCCTGACAATACCGGAAAGATACCAGGGGCAACCACTTTCCAAATTTCTTCCGATCTGGTGGAAAGAAAGGTCGTCCAACATCAGTGACCTCTCCCAAGCTGACTTACCCATCATTGAGGCACTAATCTCTCCAAACTAACTCCACTGAGGGGGATGGATTGCTCTTGTTAGCCTGAAGTCAGACTCTCGAAGCAACTGTGCTATCAATTTCCTGGGGGGTTACTGTTGATCAGGAACTGAACTGGACTAGCCATATCAATATAGTGGGTACAAGAGCAGGTCAGAGACTGGGAATCCTGCAGCAAGTAACTCACCTCCTGACTCTCTAAAGCCTGACCACCATCTACAAGGCACAAGTCAGGAGTGTGATGGAATACTCCCCACTTGCCTGGACGGGTGCAGCCCCAACAACACTCAAGAAGTTTGACACCATCCAGGACAAAGCAGCCGCTTGATTGGCACCACATCCACAAGCATCCACTCCCTCCACCACCGACGCTCAGTAGCAGCAGTGTGTATGATCTACAAGATGCACTGCAGAAATTCATCAAAGATCCTCAGACAGCACCTTCCAAACCCATGACCACTTCCTTGATTTGATTTATTGTTTTCCCATATCCCTAAGTACAGTGAACAGTTCTGTTTTGCGAGCTGTACGGATAGATCATAGCAAACAAGAACATACAGATTATAGGGTGTTTACACAGAGCGAGGCATATAGGGTTACACTGCACAGGAGGCACACGAAGCAAGACCAACTTTATTTGAAGTTAGAGAGGTCCATTCAGCAGTTTAATAGGCAGGGAAGAAGCTGTTCTTGGACCTGTTGGTGCATGTGGTCAGGCTTCTGTATCTTCTGCCTGATGGAAGAGGTTGTAGGCGAGCATTACCAGGGGAGGGCGTCTTTGATGTTGGCAGCCTTTCCACAGCAGCGAGCCATGTAAATGGAGTCCATGGATGGAAGGTCGGCTTCTGTGATGGTCTGGGCTGTGCACACCACCTTCTGTAGTTTCTTACGGTCCTGGGCAGAGCACTTACCATACCAGGCCATTATGCACCCGGACAGTATGCTTTCAATGGTGCATCTGTGGAAGTTGGTGAGGGACGGAATGGACATGTCAAATTTCCTGAGCCTCCTGAGGAAGAAGAGGCGTTGTTGAGCCTTCTTGACCATCATATCTATATGGGAAGTCCAAGATAGGTTGTTGGTGACCATCACTACTAGGGACTTGACACTCTCACCCTCTCCACCTCAGCTCCACTAATGTAGATGGGAGGATGTCCTCCTTTCTTCCTGAAGTCAATAATCAATTCTTTTCTTTTGCTGACATTGAGAGAGAGGTTCCATCTAGAAGAACAAGGGCAGCAGATACATGGAAACACTACCCTCTGCAAGTTCCCCTCCAAGCCACTCACAATCCTGACTTGGAAATATATCACTGTTCCTTCTGTATCATTGGATTAAAATCCTGGAATTCACTCCCTAAGGGCATTGTGGTTCTACCTACACCCCATGGACTGCAGCGGTTCAAGAAGGCAGCTCACCACCACCTTCTCAAGGGGCAAGTAGGGATGGGAGGTAGCTGCTGGTCCAGTCAGTCACACTCATATCCTGTGAACAAATGAAAGTTAAATTCTGAACTCGGTCACATAGGAACCTCCCAGGAGAACGACTGGATCTTCCCAAAGTCTCCTTGAAGAAATCAAACATTCCCCCACCGAATCATGGGAGTCCCTGTCCTGTGACTGGCTAAAGGAGGAGAAGGTTCACTTGGGAAGACACTGAACCGTCGTGGAACTTATCTGGAATACGCAGAAGCGAAATTGAGGGTACAGAGAGAACAGACGAACCTGACAAAAACTGATCAGTCAAGTTGCGTCAGCCCACACAAGGCAGAGTTAGTAAATCATAGATTGGACAGTTATAGCCCATCGAACTGGAGTGGAACCAAATCACCTCAGTCCTGAGGGGCTACTTTAGAAGAAGTGCATTTATATCGCTGAGTTTCTGTGTGTGTTTACCCTGCCACTGATCCCTGTAACTCTCACTAAATGTCCATTACACTCAATTGCCTCATCTTCTTTTGGGACCCCAGATAATGACTGCCCATTTGTTAATCAACTACAGAGGCATCGCAATCTGCTGATTCGATGAATTCATGTTCATTAGATCTTATGTCAGACTGGGACACAGATGTGTTCTGACTTTCACTGAAACAGTGACGGGAGCTTCACCAAAACCAGCAAAATGTCCCTACAATGATATTGCGCATAACCAGACCCAGGAGATGGGGTTACACAGAGTGGACTTCTCTCCGAAGGTGTCTGAGCTACAATTTCAATGTTTAAATTGCAGGAATAGCAGAAAGACTGAGAATACAAGTAAATAATCTAGTGTCTGTCTTTAAAACTCGGGATTATATTGTAATGCAAGGCAAGCATTTTCCTTCTAATAGCTCTGCTCCTGTTTCACCTATAGCTAAACATCTTAAGTCAGTGCACACAACTTTGTGACAACGTTGAGCCATTATTAACACATATGTCAACATTTATAATGGAATCTGCCCATCTCAACTTGTAACGTTACAATGATACTTCTTTGCCAATGATGGCGCTGCAGTGTCAGTGTTCAGCTGGCACTGTTCCTGTCAGTTCCATCTTCTTCCTTCACAAATTTATTGTGAATTTTGTTGATTAAATGTACCAAAGCAATGTATTATATAACGTGTCAAAAAAAAACTCTCAAATGTGGACCTCAATCATTCTCAGAATGATAACATAACTGCAAAGCTGATATTTAACATTGCCAACAGACTGAAGCCTCATGCAGTCAGCTTCACATCCTCGAAAGTGAATATTAAAGAAAAAGTTTTAAATAGTTCATCATTTTCATCGTCACTTTTACTGATCGCCGATTTTATACTTTCAGATTTCCTTGCAGGGCAGTTCAAATTTTTATTCTGCTACTGTGGGATTTGAACTCACCACGTCAGGGAAATAAAAACAGGGGTAGATGCAAAATGGGCAGCTTAGTGTTACTCATTTAATATGGACACATAAAGACCAGATCTACTGAGAGTGTGAGGTAGATACAGCAAGAGAGGAAGAGTCTGGGACAGAGTGAGGCAGAGAGAGTGAGAACATGAGACAGAGAAAAAATGCGAAAGTGACAGATGAGTAGAAAACAGTGAATATGAAACAGAGTGAGGTTGTGGGAGAGGGTGAGACATAGACAGAGTTACAGACAAGGACAGAGGGAGAGACGCAGGGAGAGTGAGAAAGAGAAAGTGAGAATGACAGACAGAGAGTGAGACGGGGGAGTGAGAATGTGGTACATAGAGAAAGTGTGAGAGAGAGAGAATGAGAGAAATGGGCAAACAGAGTGAAACTGGGAAAGATCGTGACTGAGAGTTACAGCCAGACAGGGGAGTGCACGGACAGGGAGAATGACAGTGAGAGAGGGTGCAGAATCTTTTTATTTGAGACTAAATTTGGAGGTGAGCCTAAAAACAGCAGTTACTTATGTCTGGGATCTGAGAGGGATCTTCTCAGCTCATGACATAGGTGTGCGTACAAATAAAATGCCAAATCATATGGTCAGGAGATTGAATTGCTCTCGTCCTTGGAGAAACTATCCCTCTGCCCGCTCAATGCTTCATGCCCCCTGAGCCTGCGTTAACATTGTTACCACTGCCCAGGACAAGATTGGGTGCCAGGCATCTCCAACAGACGCCCCATGTGCAGTCATTGTCTGTCACATCATTGCAGCTGCCAATCTAGCACTGGCGCCGCAGTGCCACTGCCTCAGATGCCTCTGTCATGTTCACCTGACCCTTAAAACATGAAAGGAACTTCTACACTCAGCAGCTTCACTGACCTTTCATTACAACGAGGGAATGTGTATATCTGATAGCTTCTCACCAAAGGCTTACATGGGACAAGGATGCAATCCCAAAACATGGCTTCAGGATGAACAGCTCCCAGGGATCCCTGGCACACACATCATATCAGATTTGACTAATTCACATCAACTCTGCACTTTGATGGCATAGAACCAGCTTTCAGTCAGAACCTTCTGATTCCTGAGGACCCCACAGCACATTCTTCTCCCTAGGAACACACACGGACAATCCCATTTCTAGGGATTACCCCCTCAGTCTGGATCTATCAATGCAGGCAGAGTGCGCATTGTACCCACGCTAATGTGTCTTCATCTTTCCCTCCTTTTGCTGCAGAACATAAGAACTAGGAGCAGGAGTAGGCCGTCCGCCCCTTCGAGCCTGCTCCGCCATTCAACAAGATCATGGCTGATCTTTTCGTGGACTCAGATCCACTTACCCGCGCTCTCACCGTATCCCTTAATTCCTTTATTGTTCAAAAAAAATCTACCTTAGCTTTAAAAACGTTTACTGAAGTAGCGTCAACTACTTCACTTGGCAAGGAATTCCATAGATTAACAACCCTCTGGGTGAAGAAGTTCCTTCTCAATTCAGTCCTAAATCTGCTCCCTCTGATCTTGAGGCTAGAAGACTGTGTAAATGTGCAAAGACATGGTGGGAGGAACTGCCTGACCATTGGCTCCTGGCAGAGGGGGAATGTGCCAGTGGTGAAGGGGGATCAGATATTTACAGTTGACCAGTGAGATCACTTCCAAGCTGCACACACACACACACACACACACACACACACACACACACACACACAC
>JAHRHZ010000105.1:2917576-2953402 GCA_024137785.1 Ginglymostoma cirratum
CCGACAGTGCGGCGCTCCCTCAGCACTGCACTGAGGAGTATTTGTTTTTGAGGAGCGAGAGTTTGCACATGGAGTCACAGCTGTCACATTGGATAAATGATCAAACTGTGCAATGAGTAACCAGGATAGTCTCTGTCCAGAGACTGTCCAGGATTCTCTGTACCCAACAGAGAATTCCTGGTGCCTTGCTCCACCCTGTGGCGTCAGCTGCCAGGTGCAGCAAACTGAAGGATGACAGAAGTGATTCTGCTCAGTATCATTAGCAGCAGCTAACTCTTTGACAACTGAGTAATATTTATGCTCAAAATTAAATTCCATTTATAATTTACTCCATTTATTTGAATATGTTTCAGTCCATTGTCTATGTTTCTGCAATTAGGTCAGAATTCACACGACACCAGGTTATAGTTCAAAAGGGATCAGTTCTGGGTCCTTTTTGTTTGTCATTGATGTAAATGATTTGGATGACGATATAGAAGGCACGGTTAGTAAGTTTGCAGACCACACCAAACTAAGGTGGCATTGTAGACAGTGAAGAAAGTTTTCTAAGATTACAAAGGGATCTTGATCAAATGGGTCAATGGGCTGAAAAATGGCAGATGGAGTTCAATCTAGATAAATGCGAGGTATTGCATTTTGGTTCAACATACAAGGGTAGGGCTTGTACAATTAACGATGGGGTATTGGGTAGAACACAGGGAACTAGGGGTTCAGGTGCATACCTCTTTGAAGTTTGCAGGAAGAGTAGGAAGGTGTTTGGCACACTTGCCTTCATTTCTCACTCCATTGAGCGTAGGAGTTGGGACGTCATGTTGAGGTTGTACAGAATGTTGGTGAGGCTTCTTCTGGAATATTGTGTCCGGCTCCGAATGCCTAGTTATAGGAAGGATATTACTAAGCTGGAGAGGCTTCAGAACAGAATTACCAGGATGTTGCCAGGTGTGGAAGGTTTGAGTTATAAAGAAAGGCTGGATAGGCTGGAACCTTTTTCACTGGAACATAGGAGGTTAAGAGGTGACCTGATAGAAGTTTATAAAATAATAAGGGTATTGATAGAGTTAATAGTAGTTGTCTTTCTCCGAGGATGGGCGATTTGAAAACTAGGGGGCACATTTTTAAGGTGTAAGGAGAGAGATTTAAAAGTCATGAGGGGCAATTTTTTTTACACAGGGAGTGGTTCGTGTGTGGAATGATCTTCCTGAGGAAGTGGTGGATGTGGGTACAATTACAACGTTTAAAAGACATTTGGATAGATACATGAATAGGAAAGGTTTGGAGGGATATGGGCCAGGAGCAGGCAGGTGGGGGTAGTTTAGTTTAGCATAATGCTCAGTATAGACTGGTTGGACCGAAGGGTCTGTTTCCATGCTATATGACTCTATGGCAGGTTTATTTGAAAACCTGTTGGACTATAACCTGGTGTTGTGTGATTTCTGACCCCTGTCCAACACCGGCACCTCCAAATCATTTCTGCAATTATGAATATAATAATTGCTCAGAGGTATTAATCTACAGTACATTCAGAGAAATAGATAATTGATATGGAGACACAGAGGAAAACACAGCCATGAAGAATTTCACTGTATATATCACAAATTCAGACCATTCAGCCCATCAAATCCATTCTGGTGTTTAAGCTCCTCCTATCCTTCTTTGTCTAATCTTATTACCATCTCCCTACATGCCTTTCTCCCTGAAAGACAACATACAGCCTTAGACTGATAAATAGCAAATGAAATTTACATCAGACAAGTGTCAGGCAATCACCAACCAATAGAATTAAACCATTATCCCTTGACATTCAGCACTATTGATAGTCCCACCATCAACATTATGGAGGTTACCATGATTCAGAAGGAATCTGAGCTGGACCAGCCATATAAATACTGTGGCTACAAAAGCAAGTCAGAAGGTAGGAATCCTGCTGTGACTAGCTCACCTCCTGACCCCCTAAAGGCTGTCCCTTATTTATCAGGCACAAGTCAGGAGCGCACTTTCCTGGATGGGTGCAGCTCCAACAACACTCAAGGAACTTGACACCATCCAGGACAAAGCAGCTGTTTGATTAGCGCCATCGTATACATTCACTCCCTGACCCACTGATGCTGAGTGGAAACGTTTTCTGCCATTCTCAGAATAAACTGTAACAATTCACCCAGGCTCCTTAAGACAGCAACATTTAACCCATGAGCTCTACCATAGCGAAGGACAAGGGCAGCAGGTACTTGGGAACACCACCCCCTGCAATCCCCACAGCATCCTGACTTGGAAATATCAGCCGTAACTTCAGCCACTGGGTTAAAATTCTGGATTTCTCTCCCTGAGGGCATCGTAGGTCTGGCTACAACCTGGACTGCAGCAGTTCAAGAAGGCAGCTCACCACCACCTTCTCAAGGAAAACCTAGGGACAGGTATAGATATTGGATCAGCCAGACATGTGCCCAAGAATGCTTTTAAAAATGAGTCCCCAGATAATTAGTCCAGGCCTCATGACAATTTACCCAGTAATCTAACCATGAGGTATCTATTTGTGGATGGATCAATGGTGAACGCTGTGATTCAGTAATGTGACTGACCAGAGGAGGGCTCCACAGTGCTGACACCGCATTGGCGCAGGTTTAGTGATGGTGAAGGAACACTGCAGGTTGTCTATTGATGGGATACAGATTTGATTCACAAGATCTTTGAACCACTCACTCCGGAAGATGAGCTCAGATTACATTCTCAT
Organism: Ginglymostoma cirratum; assembly: GCA_024137785.1. Lineage (NCBI taxonomy): Eukaryota > Metazoa > Chordata > Chondrichthyes > Orectolobiformes > Ginglymostomatidae > Ginglymostoma > Ginglymostoma cirratum. The sequence continues at coordinate 2,920,305 of JAHRHZ010000105.1, forward strand.
TACCTTCCTCACCATACATTTCCTGAGCCTGGCTGTGAAAACTGTTAAAAAGACCAATTTACTTTTCCAGATCTTAGCCCTGGAAAAACATCACTGAGTATACAACACCATCATTTCACCCTCAGGGAGCGTCACACTGTCGGAGGGTCAGTGCTGACGGAGTGCTGCACTGTCAGAGGGTCAGTGCCGAGGGTGCGCCACACTGTCAGAGGGTCAGTGCCGAGGGAGAGCCGCACTGTCGGAGGGTCGGTGCCGAGGGAGTGCCGCACTGTCGGAGCGTCAGTGCTGAGGGAGCGCCATGCTGTCGGAGGGTCAGTACTGAGGGAGCGCCGCAATGTCGGAGGGTCAGTGCTGAGGGAGCGCCGCACTGTCGGAGGGTCGATGCCGAGGGAGTGCCGCACTGTCGGAGGGTCAGTGCTGAGGGAGCAGGCACTGTCGGAGGGTCAGTGCTGAGGGAGCGCCGCACTGTCGGAGGGTCAGTGCTGAGGGAGCGCCGCACTATCGGAGGGTCAGTGCTGAGGGAGCGCCGCACTGTCGGAGGGTCAGTGCTGTGGGAGCGCCGCACTATCGGAGGGTCAGTGCTGAGGGAGCGCTGCACTGTCGGAGGGTCAGTGCTGAAGTTTAAAAAGTTCTGCTACATTTAAAACTTGGAATGAAACCAATGAAGGCCATTGAACAATGAAAAGTGCTTTTAGACTTGCTCATGAGATGTGGGCCATGCTAACTGGACAGGTATTTATTACCCATGGGACAGTTAAAGTCAACCACATTACTGTGGATCTGGAGTCACATATAGGCCAGGCCAGGTAGGGGCGGCAGATTTTCTTCCCTGAAGGACACTAATGAACTCAATGAGTGTTTTACACCATTTGGCCAGCTTTTAATGTGAAATTTTCACCATCTGCAGTGGTAATATTTGAACCCCTGTCTGTGAGCAGTAATCTATATCTCTGGTTTACACTCAGGCAGCACCACCCTGGGTTTATTTGAACACTCTTCTATAAGTTGCAAAATATTTGTTTGGGTGTTTTGAGATGGGAGGTCATTTAATGAATTGGGATTGTGTCTAACCAGAGTTGCTAAGTGTGTAAATGTTTTCAGCTGGGTTTTATGACAAGGAGTTCTGACAGCAAAAGGATGCAAACTGGCCAGAGAGTGACACGCTGCTCAATTATTGACTCATCCTTTACTATCTTTCGCAGAATAATGTCTTGCAGCACCTGTTATTTTATTCTGTTCCTTCAGCTCCTCCTGCTCTGTTATGTCAGGAAAAGGTTAGATAATCCTGTCCCTTTAAACATTTACTCTAAGCTAAAAGAAAGGCATGCTCCATTAGATTAGTGCGAATGTCAGTGATTAAAATCATTTTACTGTGTAATTGGTCCATTTGGTTAATGATTACATTTATTTAATTAGCTGAATGGCCACATTGCACAGCTGTATAATGATCCTAGACACAGCAAGTCCCAGTGTTAGGCACTTCATAGGGGAGTGAGTCCATGCTCCCTGCGTCTCTGTCCTGGGCTAGGAGACAAAGGTGGATGAGTATTGGGCCTTAAGGGCTGGGCCAGTGTTATAATTTCACCTGAATGGTGATACCACCCAGCTCTACCCCATCTGCACCTCTCTGACTGCTGCAGAAATATCCGGGACTGGGAAAGCGGAAGTCTCCTCCTGTTAAATACCTGTTAGACTGGAGCCTTTGTTCAAGTTGTTTAATTATTGGAGAAAAATGCTACATAAATGTACCATCCGTCTTGTATTGCAACTTCCTCCCAGGCTCAGTTCTGCAAATGTTGGGTCCATCAAAAAACTGCAGAGAATCCCAGTTATGAGTCTTGAGCTGACTGCACTGATATACCTGACCCTGTCCACACTCCAATTTCTAAAGCATTGCAGGCTTAGATATGTTGGTGTGCACTGCGAGGCAAGGTAATGGTCCTGAAAGAGTTAACACTGAAGTTGCATTAGCTCCACCCAATCTGAAGTCACACTGTCTTTAGGTGGAGAACCAGTCAGCGCTTGATAGTTGTACCTATGCCAAACCACTTAATGTTAATTATATTGATTGCTATCATGCAATTAACACCATCTTCAGGCTTTTGAGGTGCAGTGGTAATGTCCCTACCTTTGAGTCAGGGGGCCAAGTTTTAAGTCCCACCTCCTCCAGAGGTATGTAACAACATCTTGGAACAGGTTGTTTAGAAAATATTTAACCTGTACCTTGTTATGTAGACAAATGCCTCTTCTTACTGAGACACTCTCACGGTCTGTCCTCTGCCACAGAAAAATAAACAGACCCTTAGCTTGAGACTCAGCAAAGCCATACAACACGGAAACAGACCCTTTGGTCCAAACAGTCCGTGCCAAACATAATCCCAAACTAAACTAGTCCCATTCACCTTCTCCTGGCCCATATCCCTCCAAACCTTTCCCATTCATGTATCTGTCCAAATGTCTTTTAAACGTACCCACGTCCACCATTTCCTCAGGAAGATCATTCCCCAAGCAAACTGCCCTCTGTGTACAAAAAAATTGCTTCTTTTTTAATCTCTCTTCTCTCACCTTAAAAATGTGTCCTCTAGTCTTGAAATCCCCCATCCTTGGGAAAAGACAACTACCATAAACTCTGTCAATACCTCTCATAATTTTATAAATTTCTATCAGGTCACCTCCCAACCTCCTACGCTCCAGTGAAAAATGTCCCAGCCTTTCCAGCCTTTCTTTATAACTCAAACCTTTTATACCCAGCAACATCCTGGTAAATCTATTCTGAACCCACTCCAACTTGATAATATCCTTCCTATAACTGGACACAGTGTTCCAGAACAGGCCTCACTAATGTCCTATATAACCTCAACATGACGTCCCAACACCTATACTCAAAGCACTGAGGATGTGTGTCACCAACGAAAAGACATCAGTCTGGTTGGGAACCAGAGATACAACATTCTCGCAGAGGTGGCATCTAAAGATTTGAAGTGCTGAGCAGCGACGTGGATTCAAATTCCATTTGTCCCCAGAGAAAACATTTTTTGAAGACAGTTTAAACTCTTTGAAAACATTACCACCTTCACAAGACACAGTCAGCAGCTGGAATGCAAAAAAAACCAATAAGAAGTCCGCAGCAAAAGGGCGAAAGGAAGAACACTTGCACATTTGAGCTGGTAAAAGGTGCAAGGAAAATAATGTGGGCTAAGAAAACGACTAACCACACTGGGAAGAGGTAAATATTGTAGAGGAGATGGCTCTGGGGAGCAATTGGGTGCAACGGCAGTGAAGTTAGCTTCCCTGAGGGGATAGAAGGAGAATGTTTCAAAGAAAAGGTACAAAGATCAGGCAGGAAAAGAAAGGGAATCAAAAAGTTCTCACCGCTCAAAATGACCATCACCACCACTGTGAATAAGCTCTGTAGGCACAGCTACAAGGGACAGAGTAAGGGCCAGAAAAACATTTTTTGCCAGGCTGCAGATTGTAACTAGGATGATAAAAGGCAAAATTTATAAAACTTAGAGGAAGAGTCTAACAGAATAAAGTTCAAAGAATTCGAAGACATTGGAATATCAGGACAGTCAGGATTTAAAGTTTCAGCAGAAACATTTATTAATGCCAGAGACAAAGAACTTTATTTTGAAAGCTGTGTGAGGGGTTGTGCCTGGGTTGTAAAAAAAAATCTATTTTAACCAAGAGAAAGTGAAAAAAACTTGCATTTTGGCCGCAGATGGTGAGAAATCCCTCCAGAAGGTGGAAACCATCATTTTAATCAATATGTGAAAATCCCAGCAAGCAATATAGAGATAAAATCTTGTAATTAATCCAATTTAAAACTTGAAGTGACATAACACAGTAGTCCTGTAGAAAAATAAACGCTAAATCTGAAGCTGAATGAGTCATATTCCTATATTGCCCGACCGGGTAGTAGTAAATGTAAATGTCGTTATAATTGTTTACCACATTGTGTGAGGTAATGTTTCTGAAAAGGTTAATGTTGAGGTTTCATTAGCCCTACATGATCTGATCATGCATCACAGTCATTTTTGTGGAGAAACAATTAATCTTGAGAAAGCTGTCAATGGAAACAGAATAATATACCTGGCTTCTTGTCGTTCTAACTGCTTAACAAGTTACAGTAAAATGTATCTATTGCTACCGCGCAGTTACCTTGTTAACTAAAACATGTGCCGCTGCTGTTGACGTTCAGCAGTGGTCTATCCTCTACCACTGATAATTAGACAGACCCTTAAACTCTGCAGCCAGGGGAGGACTGATTGGGGTCCTAGTCATTCAGTGATAATGAGTTAGGAGTTAGAATTAAATAAAAACCGAAAACTGTGGACGCTTTAAATCAGAAACAAAACCAGAAGTGGCTGGAAAAGCTCAGCAGGTCTGGCAGCATCTATGAAGAGAAATCAGAGTTAACGTTTCAGATCCAGTGTACCTTCCTCAGAACAGTTCAGAGGAAGGGATACCAGACCCAAAACATTAACTCAGATTTCTCTCCACAGGTGCTGCCAGACCTGCTGAGCTTTTCCAGCCACTTCTGGTTTTGTAAGAGTTTAGAACTTCTGGTTCAAGTCTCACCTGCTCCAGAAGTGTTTGATACATCTGCACAGGTAGAGTAAAAATATCTGCACCAGAATTCAAGACAGTAGGCTCTGCATGAATCAACAAGTTCCTAATGACAAATGGAAAGGAGGATTGTTGTCAGGGAACTCCCCCAAATACACATGACTGGAGCTTGGTAACCACAAGATAGAACCTGCCTGCAGAGGTGTGTCTGAAAGAACAACAGACAAACTTTCAGCCACATATTAATTGTTGAATTTATTTTGCTGAACTCCTGTAATGTTTTAACATTTCCTTTATAAACTCAATGAGAGACTGGGCCAGAGTGAATTCAGGTCTGAAACTTGACTGGAAGTCCGCAGTTTAAGCAAAGACCCTGTAGGTGGGGCTGTCGACTGATGGGATCAGAAACCAGCCGTAGCATTTTCAGCAGAGGTCTGTGTGAGAGGCACAGGCCAATCTGAGACTGCTCACACTCTGAATAGGGTTAGGAAAGAGTGCATCTTTTACTCCTCTGCAGCTCCATTGGAGTTTTTGCTCTGAATATTGTTATCATCATTGATGCATTTATTTATTTCCCTGTAGAGCTGTATGTCTCTGCCCCTGGGAGGGTCTCCTGTCACCTTGAAGCACTGAGATCAGAGTATGGAGCTGCCTGAAAAGGTGACATATCCCAGAGTGGTCTGGGACTGAAGGTGGCAGGCGGCTCAGCCAGAAATCAATGCAGAACCTATTATCTCTGATACAATTTCAACTCCACTGCGAAGCCTCTTCTTAGGATGCCTACCCTGAAGAAGTTACCCTCCTCCCTCCGGACAAACCTCAGGGGATCCACCTATCCTCTCCTCTATCCATCTTCTATCCGCCTCCCCCTCTCTCCCTATTTATTTCAGAACCCTCTTCCCCTCCCCCATTTCTGATGAAGGGTCCAGACCCGAAACGTCAAGCTTTCCTGCTCCTCTGATGCTGCTTGGCCTGCTGTGTTCATCCAGCTCCACGCCTTGTTATCTCAGATTCTCCAGCATTGGCAGTTCCTACTATCTCTGTAACATTAATTTACTGTCGCCCAGTGGCTCCACCAAGAGCTAAATCACATAGATATAGGAGAAAGGCAAACAGCCCTTTGACCCCCTTCCAGTCAATGTTTCACCTTCCACCTCACTTTCACCTTCATGTTTGCCATCAGCCTGTCCAGCCGTGCTATGACACACCTGTGAAGCAGGTGACACTCATACCTAGGACTTCCAGCTCAAAGGCAGGAATATTATCATTGCACCGCAAGACATCCTAAAACGCCAGCCCCTATGTGAGGCTCGAACCAATTGCCCTGACATTAAGAATCTGATTCTCTAACAATTAAGCAAATCAGAAAACATAAAGCGCTGCAGAAACTCAGCAGCTCCGGCACACCTGTGCAGAGAAAACAGAGCTAACGTTTCAAATCCAGTGACTCTTCTTCAGGACAGAGCTAACCACTATTTTCAAAATGAATATTTTCAGAAATGCTATGGTAGATCTTCAGAGCAGAAGGGACTTGAACCTGGATTGCAGGGTTCAGAAGTAGGGACTCTATCACTGCAACAAGGAAGACCATCAAATCCACTTTTCTTACTATCCCATGTCTATTTATACCCCAAAGGTCCGATAATCTTTTCAAACTCACTCTTGAATTTACTCATGGGTTGAAACTCCAGAGTTCTCCAGGGTAGAGAATCCCACCAGCTCTTTCACCCTGGAATAGATCAGCTCCACTGCGTTTACGTATATCGCTGTTATTTTTGTATCTCATTAGGTCAATAACCTGGAACTCCCTCCCCAACAGCACTATGGAGTATCCACATCAAGTGGACTGCAACGGTTCCAAAGGCATTATCACCTCAAAGGCAATGAGGGATGGGTAGTAAATGCTGGCCCAGCCAGCTACACCCACATCCTCTGAATGAATAAGCAAGAAGTTGGTCTCAATTATACTGGAGTGGCCTAAAAACATCAGCTGTATAGATTAGTGACTGATGAAGGATGGTGCTGTAGGGGTAATTTCGGAAGATACATCATCCAGAGCCCTATGCTAACATTAATACCTGCCCCTCCTCCATGGTTATGTCCATGCCGGAGTACCATTGGAGAAGGGAGCATGTGGTGTCCATCTATGTTCTCATGCCTTTAGATTTAGTCTGTTCCCACTCTCCCTATCCCTCCCCCACCTGGATGGTTTGAATTGCCTGGAATGGGCTTCACACATAAACCTCTAATTTGCTACACAGATGATTTACTGCTGACAGTAAATAGTTAGAAAGAAAACAAAGCGACTTGGTGGTGGGAAAGCCACTTGGTTGTGTGTGATAACATTTCCAGATAGAAAGAAACACAGACTATCTGCCCCACTTCTGTAGTTATGCTTATGCCTGGGTGTCCTTGGAAAGGGAGCATGTGGTTTCCATCAATGCTCTTGATGCCTTCAGACAGAGTTAGGCACCGAGGGGGATACAGTGCTTTATCTTTCCCTCCAACTCCATTTTAATTTAGGTCTTTCCTGCTCTCCCCATCCCTCCCTCATTCGGCTTTGCATTTAAGTATTCAATTAGCTACATGGGCTATTTAATGTGGTCAATAGTTAAAACCAAAAAGAAAGCTATGGTGATTTAATGGTGGGAAAGCTGTTTGGTTCTGTTTGATAACACTTCCCGATACAAGGCAGACCCAGGCTGGGAGGTGGTTGTATTGTGGTAATGTCACTAGACTACCAATCTATCGCACCTGCCCCACACCCCCTCCCAGGTTTTAATGTCCTGGGGACTTAGGTGCAGATCCCACTGTGGCAGCTGGTGAAATTTGAATTCAACAAACACTTGGGATTTAAGAAAACTGGATTGACTATAACCACTTCCAATTGATGTAAAAAGCCATCCGATTCACTAATGTCCTTTCAGGACAGAAGTCTGCTCTAGTCTACACATGACTCCAGCCCCACAGCACTGGGCTCGACTTAAAAAATAAAGCAGACCTAGAGTTGGGTCTGCACTACTGTCTGTCTCTGGCTGGGACTAGCCTATGTACACCACGAGGAGAGGCCAAATGCTGGCAAGTGGGATTAGATTAGTTTAGGATATCTGGTCAGTGCGGACAAATCGGACGGAAGGGTCTGTTTCTGTGCTTCTCTATGATTCTATGATTAGTGGCTCTAGTTTGGTATTCAACAATAAACAATATTCCTTTCCAGTTGAGTTTCCTGAGTTATTATAGTACCACAAAAGGAAACATCTTTTCCACACCCTCCTCGTCAAAACCATTCAAGATTTTATACAGTTCAAACAAGTCATCACTCGAACTTCGAAACTCCAAAGAATAAAATCCCAGCCTGTCTAATCTTTTCTAATTAGACAACCCACTCATTCCAGGGAACAATCCAGTAATTCTCCTCTGCGCTGCCTCCTATGAAATTACATCCTTCTATAAATACGGAGACTAAAACTGCACCCACTGTTCACATGGTAGCGGAGATCTGTCACCATTCAGTGGATGCCAACCAGTTCAAACATCCCAGCCAGCGGGAAGAGAGTGTCTGGATCCACACTGCTAGTGAGAAGTTACCCTGATCACTCTTTTCCCAGGGATTCAACTTGGTTTGGATCAGGAATTCTTGGACTGATGGGTTACTAGTCACTTCAAAAGGAATTGAGGCTGGGGTAGAGGGGGGAGAAGCCAGGCAAATGACAGGCTCTGGGGGAAAAGAGCAGGGAAGTGGTACAAAGTGGATACATCAACTATGGAACCAAACAGTTTCCTGCAGCACTCGATCATTCCAGAAATATATACACACTCCCAAGCAGGACTTGAGAGGACTGCCAGATTGTTTTTAAAGTACAAATTTACCACTCATAAATCGACACTCTCTCTTACCCCATCCTACACTGGGAGTGACCCCCACCAGCAGAGTTGTCAATTGTAATTGAGCTTATCCCTGGAGGTTTAATCACATGACAACCCCCCACCAACCCCGCTCAGGCTGCATCCATTTTGTGGGCAACATGTCCCTGTGATGAGCTCAGAGAGACTGCTGGAGAGACAGCCAGCAGGTCTGGCTATGACTGTGAACAGAAGATTAATGTCAAGTCTGATAGGACACTTCATCCATTCATCTTCATGCCTTGCTGTCTTCCTACACCAATCAGAAAGTAAAGGGGCTCAGCGGACAGCAGTGCTATCTCAGGGTGCCAAGGACCCAAGTTCGATTCCACCCTCAGGCAAGTCTGTGTGGAGTTTGTACATTCCCCCCGTGTCTGTGGGAGTTTCTCTGGGTGCTCTGGTTTCCTCCCACAGACTAGTTGGATAGGCCATGCTAAATTACCCATGGTGTGCAGGCTAGGTGGATTAGCCATGGGAAATCCAGGGTGGGATGCTCTTCGGAAGGTTGGTGTGGACTCAATGGAAAATGGCCTGCTTCCACACTGTAGGGATCCTATGAAAGCAAAAACGCCCATTCCCAATTGGATGATGCTTGGCTCACAGTCTTTTCTCCCATCCCCCTTTTCCACAAAGAAATGTTCAAATATCAAAAACAAAACAATTTAATGAGCTGGAGTTTGATTGTCATTTCCTGGAGGCCCGAGGTCAAGCCTGAGGGGAGTTGCCAACCCTACCTGGGTGATCAGCCCAGGGTGAACACTTGTGTACGGCCAGACTGTCCAACTGCGGGGAGACAGTGTAGGAAGCTGTATCTATTAGTGCTGACCAGCCTTTGACCCCACATTCCCCCCAGGAAATCGTGAGGGAGCACACGGTTACTAGAAACCTGACTGTCATTCAAAACAGCCTTCCCTTCTGCCACCGTCCCAAAGTACTTCTATAATGAATGCATTTTAAATAATAAACCTTCCAATATCCATGTTTTTTTTTTAAATCTGAGAGATTCCTAGAGTCAGAGTTATACAGCACAAAAACAGATTCTTTGATCCACCTTGCCTGCACCAACCAGACATCCGAATCTGACCTAGCCAGCGTTTGGCCCATATCCTCAAAGACCTTTCTGTTCATGTACCCATACAGATGCCTTTTAAATGTTGTAATTGTACCAGCCTCTGCCACTTTCTCTGGCAGCTCATTCCAAACACACACCACCCTCTGTGTGAAAAAATGGCCCCTCGGGTTCCTTTTAATTCTTTCCCCTTTCACCTTAAACCTATCTCCTCTAGCTTTGGACTCCCCTACTCTCAGGAAGAGGCCTTGTCTATTCACCTTATCCATGCCCCTCAATGGGTTTATAAACTTCTGCAGGGTCACCCCTCAGCCTGACACTCCAGGGAAAATAGCCCCAGCCTTATCAGCCTCTCCCTGAATTCAAACCCTCCAGGTCCCAGCAACATCCTTGTAAATCTTTTCTGCACAGTCTCAAGTTTAGCAACATCCTTTCGATAAATGGGAGACCAGAACTGTACACAGTTTCCCAAAATTGGCCTAACCAATGTCCTGTACAGCCACAACATGATCTCCCAACTCCTATACACAACGCACTGACCAATGAAGGCAAGCGTACCAAACGCGTTCTTCACGGCCCTGTCTACCTGTGCCTCCACTTCCAAGGAACTATGCACAGCACCCCTAGGTCTGGTAACAGTTTGTCAGGCAACACACCCCAGGACCCCCTCCTCATTAAGTGTATAAGCTCTCTCTTGGTTTGTCTTACCAAAATGCAACACCTGACATTTATCTAAATTAAATTCCGTCTGCCACTCCTCAGTCCATTAGCCTATCTGATCAAAGTCCCCTCGTACTCCAAGATAATCATTTCACTCTCATCTTGAACTCCTGGAGATGTCAGGCAGAATTGAATGGTCAGTGAGTGGTAAGGACAAGACTCTGCATTTCAAGGCAGATCTCATGAACATCAGTGGCATTAGTTCACATAATCATCCAGGCCAAAAAGATGGCCATCTGGCCCACTGTCGCTCTGGTGGAACTATCCAATTAGTCACACGTTCGTTGCTCTTCTCCTGCAGCTCTGAAAATTGGATAAATATTTGTAAAAGCAGCAATGTCTGAAATAACTCCACAGAGGCCGGTATCCAGTCACAACCTTTATTGTCACGCCCTTTATTTACACGTGGAAAGTCATTGACGCTGATCCAGCTCCCTCAGAGCCAGCTCTCAGAGTGAACAGGATGTCTGACTCTCCTGTCAGCCAGGGCTCCCTTATTAGTCCAGATTAACAGCCCCAATCAGGGAATTCATTCCTTGGAGTCCATCTGGCTGACCTTGTTACAATCACTACAGTATCCATTCGGAAAAAGGGGCCACAACCCATCTCAGAGTTTCAAGGCTCCTGGGCCAGGTGCTTATGTTAAGCTTAGTGTGTACATTACATTGACCCAGAGAAAGGTACTGAAGTTCTCTTCACTCTCTGGGGACCAACAACCCCACAGAGATCTAGAATACTTGCTCCTACTTGGTGTAGGCTCTGCAAGAGGAGGTTTGTCAGCCTTAAAAGTAAAACCCATGTTATTTACAGTGACTGGTCAAGTCTCAGAGGTGGGTGATATAGATTCACACATGCCACTGCGATACTTGAGTACTGTGTACAGCATTTATTGAATGGGAAGGCGTCCCTCTGTCTGCCCAGGAACAAATAAATCTGTAAAAAAAAAACACACACACAGAAAAAAAAGGTGTTTCAGGAGATGGGGGGGTGGGCGGTGGTGGTGGAGGGGGGGATGCTGCTAACCCAAAATTGCAAACATAATTCTAATTCCCCAGAATTCAGGCTATAAATCTCCCCCACATCACAAAATAAATAAAGCAACCAGCTCATAAACAGATGACATCATTTATCACACTGTGGAATATGACCGTGTGTTAACTCACAGTCTTATTTCCGGTATTACAATAGAAGCCATGCTTCCACAATAAACTTCATTGGCTGTAAAATACTTCAGGACATCCTGAAGTTGTATTTATATAGCACCTTTTATCACAAGTTCTTTCTTTTCTTAGAACGAGCTGGTGTTTGAGGCCAGGGTGAAATCCAGGGAGTATCATCTAGCAGTCAGATGTAGAGAAGGGGGTTGTGCTCCAGGCTGCCTTCTCTTGCATGCATGTGCCACGGTTTGGATCTGGATTTGTTGGACAAGTTGGGAAGGGCAGAAAAATGGTAGCTAGAAAAAAGGTAAGATCCCAGCTTCATTTTAGCAGCGACCATTTAATCTGATCCTTTGCTGACTGAAGGACCTAGAAAGAGATAACAGGTGGTTATTAATATATCAATTCTCTTTAAACAAATTTCCTTGTTCTCCCTAACCTTCAGCGACTGCCTTTCATCTCACTTGTACCTCTCTATTGTGGTCAGAATCCCTCTAGCATCCCTACAAATACTCTCAGCATGAAGACCATTGCTGGATATGGCGATGTTTTGGGAGTTATTGTGAGCAGGAGACAGGAATAGAACAGTACACAAATTAAGCACAAAAATCACAAGAAATACAAACACATGAGACTGTGACAATGTTAGTAAAGCGATGTTCTCAAATCATTCCCTTTGAAAATCACTCATTCCTAATGACAGACCCAGTACTGCTGTACAGTGTCAGACCTGCCCCCACCGGCTCCGTACCCCAGTGTGAAACACTGTCAGATTGAAGATTAATTTAAGCCACTGATCTGGTCACACTCTTACTGGGAAAGTCTCCAGCTCATTCTTTAAATATCTTAGGTACAGGTGCTCCCATAGTCTGAACACTCTGGCTTTGCTCCCACATACCAACCCTCTGGTGAGCTGTGCTACTTGTTCCATTTGGAGCAAGAGATAAACATTTCAACTTGTTGTGGAATCTGACACAATGTCCACTAGAGATGGTTTAGTCAGCAAAAAAAAAAACCAAGCCAGTAGGGAATTCAGGACAGACACCCTTACATAGGCCGCAGTTAGGGTGTGCACCTTGTTACCATGCAGGTTAGGTACACAATCACAGGGACACTGAATAGCACATGGAGAAAGAAAGGATCTGCTGCTGCGGCATGAGGAAGCAAGGGGGTGGGGTGGTGTAGAATCTGGTGATGAACAGAAACACCAACGTGGAACTGTTAAACCAAGGGTGTAAACATGATTGACCAAATGGCCTCTTTCTGCACAGAAACTGTCCGTGACTCTGCATCCAGTTCGGGGCTATGATTCAGACATACAGATGGCAGAGAGAGAAAGACTTACATTGTTAGTGACTCCCAGCCTTCTGGAGATTTGCTACACAGACAAGACAGAGACACCGGGGTTAGAACATGAAGCTCAAACACGTTGTACACTGCACCCAGCAAGCACAGCCCAGGAACAGCATCAGCTGGATTTACAAACCTAGGAGACACAGACAGAGGGAGGACAATAGGACAATAGCTGCTCCTATGATGCTGCTGGACCTGCTGTGTTCATCCAGCCCCACGCTTATTATCTCGGATTCTCCAGCATCTGCAGTACCTTTTATCTCCAACAGATTCTCGTCTGTTCAGACGTGAAACCAGCAACACTTTCAGACAGAGAGCAGGGGAGTGGAATTCTGGAATTTTCTTCCTCCAAATAGCTGCACTGACACGGAACCTTCAAGATCAAGCTAAATAGGTGGTTTTTTTTGTGGGAGGTTCTCAAAAGGACACTGGACAAAGCATTTCGGGCGGAGCCCGGTCACAATCCAACAGTGAAAATACACAAGACGCTGAGAGACCGCCTCCTGTTCCAATAACCCTTCCTTCTTAAAGGAATATCACAAGAAGCTTAATATTTCCGGTTAAATTTTCATTCTTCAGACTGCAATGCAGCAAAACCTGTTCCTGAATTATTTTCTACACCTCTCCTCTACTGGAGATTTTCTCACATGAGAGTGTAGAATGTCTCCATCAGACAGATCGTGCTGTCTTATGGATGAAGGAGCATCCTTCATGTGGGAGCCCACACAGCACCTGTTACCTGGTGCTGGGGTGGAATCAGGAGATCTAGCTCGGTCTCACTCTCTGATCAAACACTCAACTCGGTCACAATCTCTGGCCGGACACTCAGTCTCTGAGTCACCTTTCAACAGGAGGTTCAACAATGGCACACAGGCAGACGTTTACAGCACAAACACAGATAACACAGTGTGGAGCTGGAGGAACACAGCAGGCCGGGCAGCAAGAAAGCTGACCTTTCAGGTCAGGACCCTTCTTCTAGCTTTTAAAACACAGACAGAGTGTGTGGAAGTGCAGTGAGGATTGTGAACCACGGGTCAAGAGATTTCACACCAACACAAGGAACATTCTAGACCTTCACTCTTGGTAAACATCAGACAGGAACTGAGGGAGTGTTTGGTCTGGTTTAACAGATTTCTCAAGATGACGATTTCAATGTTCCCTTCAGTCCCTAGCTGTCTTTCAAATCATTCCAGGTTTTACACTTTCAAAATAAAGATTAAACAGGTTAGACAGCCCCTGGTGGGCACTGAAAAAAAAACCAAGGGGTGAACAGAAACAGATCAAAAATTAAAATTTTAGCTCTATGTCAGCAGTGACAATGCATCCCGCATTCTGGGCTCAAATCTCCTTTGAAATAATTCAGCTGCTTCAAAGACCTTCCCTCCACCGTAACATCAGAAGTGGGGATGTTTGCCGATGATTATGCAATATTCAGCACCATTTGTGACTCCTCAGATACTGAAACTGTCTGTGTTCAAATGCAACAAGATCTGGACAATATCCACGCTTGGGCTGACAAGTAGCAAGTAACATTGACGTTACACAAATGCCAGGCTATGACCATAATGAGTAAGAGACAATCTAACCACCAGCCCTTGACATTCAATGTTACCGTCACTGAATCCCCCACCGTCAACATCTGGGGGTTATGACTGACCAGAAACACAACTGGACCCACCACAGAGACAGTGGCTACAACAGCAGGTCAGAGGCTAGGAATACTGTGGCTAGTGACTCACCTCCTGACTCCCCAAAGCCTGTTCACAAGGTGTAAGTCAGGAGTGTGATGGAATACTCGCCACTTCCTGGATGGGGGCAGCTCCACAAGAGGCTTGACACCATCCAAGATAAAGCAGCCCACTTGATTGACACCACATCCACAAGCGTTCACGCCCTCCACCACCGACACTCAGCAGCTGTGTGTAGAAGTTTCTCTTTAGCTTTGACAGTGTTTGATTCAGTCTCTCAGATACACGGTTTGACTATCTTGAGGGTCAGTGATGAAATGGAAAGTGGGAGGATTGTGGATACAACCAGTCTTGCAGGGTGGAAATGACTGGCATCACGAGGAGATCTTACCTGTGCCATACTTTGCTCTGTTAAAGGAGTATCATCAACCTGGAGGGGTAAGAGGAAAAAAGACTCGATAAAAGTCTCAAGCCCTGGTGAGTCATAATCTACAGCGCCACTCATAACAGGAGGGCCAATTTTACATCTTTCAAAATGGCGGAAATTGCAAAAGTATCCCTGGCAGATGTTCAGAGGAAAATGAGAAAGGAAGGAAAACAATTTTAGACATGAGACTACAAAAGGCCAACCATGATCTCTGGACATCAGTTAAGTATCTTTTGGACTGTAGTTATTGTAGCGATGGAGGTAACACAGCAACCAATTTGAACACAAAGTTCTCACAAACAGCAATAAGGTAAATAGTTACAGACTCCTAGCAATATTATAGAGCTCACAACCACCTTTGAGGGCAATTAAGGATGGGCAGTTAATGCAGGCAGAGCCAATGACCACACCCAACAAGCAAATTTTAAAAAAAACACATACTGGAGACCATTTAGCCTTGCTCTTTCAAAATAAAAATCCAGTTACTCCTTCTCCCGCAATCCTGAAAAATTTTTTTTACCTCCTTCAAATATTTATACAACTCCTTTTGCAAGCTGCTATTACCTTGCTTCCAGTACCCCATCAGGCAACATATTCCAAACCCCACCCACTCACAGAACAGGCCTTTCGGCCCACGATGTAGTGCCAAACTTTTACCCTAATCCTAGGGTCTATCTAACCTCCACTCCTACCTTATACTATCATCCATATGCCTATCTAATAGCCGCTTAAATGCCCCTAATGAGGCCGACTCCACCACCCTCTCCGGCAATGCATCCACGCCCCTGCCACTCTCTGAGTAAAGAGCCTACCTCTGACGTCTCCCCAATATCTACCTCCGTTCACTTTAAAAACTATGCCCCCTCATAATAGCTATCTCCAACCGAGGAAAAAGTCTACTCTATCTACACCTCTCATCCTTCGTCATTCTAAAGAGAAAAGCCCTATCTCTCTCAACTTTTCCTCATAAGACCTTCCCTCCATTCTAGGCAACATCCTGGTAAATCTCCTCTGCACCTTTTACAACGCTTCCACATCTTTCCTGTAATGAGGTGACCAGAACTGGCCACAATACTCCAGATGTGGCCGAACCAGGCTTTTGTATAGCTGGAGCATAACTTCACGGCTCCTAAACTCAATCCCTCTTTTAATGAAAGCTAACACACCATACGCTTTCTTAACAACTCTATCCATCTGGGTGGCAGCTTTCAGGGAACTGTGAACACGAACCCCAAGAGCCCTCTGCTCCTCCACGCTGCCAAGAATCTTTCCATTACCCCTGTATTCAGCTTTCAAATTTGTTCTTCCAAAATGAATCACCTCACACTTTTCAGGGTTAAACTCCATCTGCCACTTCTTAGCCCAGCTCTGCATTCTATCAATGTCCCTTTGTAACCTAGAACAGCCCTCCGCACTGTCCACAACGTGACCCACCTTCGTATCGTCCACGAACTTGCTAATCCACCCTTCCACTCCTTCATGCAAATCATTTACAAAAATCACAAATAGAAGAGGACCCAGAACAGATCCTTGTGGTACACCACTTGTAACTGAGCACCATGTTGAATATTTTCCTCCACTACCACCCTTCGTCTTCTAAGGGTCAGCCAATTCTGAATCCAATCTGCCACATTTCCCCAAACCCATGCCTCCTTACCTTCTGCATGAGCCTACCATGGGGAACCTTATCAAACGCCTCACTTAAATCCATGTATACCACATCCACTGCTCTACCTTCATCCACGTGTTTGGTCACCTCTTCAAAGAATTCACTAAGGTTTGTGAGGCATGATCTACCCCTCACAAATCCATGCTGACTATCACGAATCAAACTGTGCCTTTCCAAGTGATCATAAATCCTATCTCTCAGAGCCATTTCCAATAATTTGCCCACCACTGACATAAGACTAACTGGCCTGTAATTTCCAGGGTTATCCCTGTTCCCTTTTTTGAACAAGGGAATGACGTTTGCCTCTCTCCAATCTTCGGCACTATACCCATGGACAGTGAGGACGAAAAGATCATCTCCAAAGGCCCTGCGATCGCGTCCCTCGCTTCCCATAGAATCCTTGGATAAATCCCATCAGGCCCGGGGGACTTATATATCTTCAACTTCCTCAGAATTCCTAGCACATCTTCTTTACTAACATCTACCTCCTCTAGCCTACCTGCCTGTTTCACAACATCCTCCTCTACAACTAGGTCCCTCTCAGTTGTGAATACCGAAGAAAAGTATTCATTAAGGACCTCTCCTATTTCTTTAGGCTCTGTGCACAAATTCCCTCTACAATCCTTGATCGGCCCTACCCTTTCTCTGGTCATTCCCTTATTCTGCACATACGTGTAAAAAACCTTGGCGTTTTCCTTGATCCTATCCGCCAAGGTTTTCTCATGCCCCCTTATAGCTCTCCTAAGCCCTTTCTTCAGCTCGTTCCTAGCTAACTTGTATCCTTCTGGAGCCTTTTCCATTCCTCTTTTCCTAAACCTTACATAAGCCTCCTTCTTCCTCTTAACCAGTCACTCGACCTCTCTTGAGAACCATGGCTCCCTCACTCAACCGCATCTTCTCTGCCTGCTAGGGACAAATGTATTGAGCACATGCAGTATGCATTCCTAAAACAATCGCCACATTTCTGTGGTGCTCTTCCCTGACAGCATCTATTCCCAATTTATGTTACCCAGTTCTTGCCTAATTGTAATTACCCTTCCCCCAATTATAAACTTTACCCTGCCGTATGTACCTATCCTTATCCATGACTATTGTGAAAGAAATGGAGTTATGATCGCTACCGCCAAAATGCTCTCCTCCCAACAGGTCTAATACTTGGCCCGGTTTGTTGCCAAGCACCAAATCCAAAGTGGCCTCTCCTCGTGTTGGTCTATCTACATACTGTGTCAGGAATCCTTCCTGAACGCACTGGACAAAATCTGCTCCATCTAAACTATTACAACTAAAATGTTTCCAATCAATATTTGGAAAGTTGAAGTCACCCATGACTACAACCCTGTGACTTCTGCACCTTTCCAGTATCTGCCTCCCAATCCGCTCCTCTACTTCTCTGCAACTATGAGGAAGTCTGTAAAAAAACCCCAACAAAGTGACTGCTCCTTTCTTGTTCCTGACCTCAACCCAAACTGACTCTGTAGACGTACCATTCTCGAACTGCCTTTCAGTAGCTGCTATACTCGCCCTGACTAGCAATGCCACTCCCCCACCTCTTTTTCCACCCTCCCTATTTCTTTTAGAGCATCTAAATCCCGGAACTTCCAACATCCATTCCTCTCCCTGAGTTACCCAAGTTTCTGTAATGGCCACAACATCATCGTTCCAAGTACCGACCCATGCTCTAAGTTCATTGCTTTATTTCTGATACTTCTAGCATTGAAGTACACACACCTCAAACCATCTCGGTGTCCACAATTACGCTCCATCAACCGCATTTCTTTATAAACCACTTCACTCCCTGTTGTGACTGTTGGAAGGCCGAATACCTCATCCTCTGAATTATAAATCTGGTTCCCCATTGCATAAATAAAGTTTTGCCCCATCTCCTAACGTTTAGGTATAAAATTCTCTTATTGCTACTTCTGTCCCACTTTCGTCATTCCCCCAATACTGTCAGTTTGCCTTCTACAAACATTTTGCAAGTTTTCTCCCAAGTTTATTTTCTACCTTCAGCTCGTCTTACACATGCACTCTCTCTCTCTGTGTACACAGTCTTTCAGCAGATGCTGTCCTACCCCTGTAAACCTCAGATGCTATTTTGAGTGTGCCTGAACCTTCTTTCTAGAACCTACAGGCTGGCAGATGGGTGTACCCTGGAAGGGGGCAGGCTGTCTGAGACCTGCTGGCCACATACAATAAGCAATAATATTAGCTGAGCCTAGATTGTCTTGGGGTTGCTCCGCCAGTCTTTTTGGTTGACACAGACACAGAGCCGAGTGGAAAAATCACTTTGGGCTCTGCAGTGCAGAAAGAGGTCATCGCAGGCAATTTTCTGGCAGCGGGGTGGAGGAGGGAGGAAGAGAGGAGACAGGGAGAGAGTGAGTGAGCAAGCGAGCTTCAGGTCAGGACAGTTGACAGCATGCCAGCAATGGACAGTAATTAAAAATCAAGGATATGCAAATAGCCTGGATTGGACAAGCCGAGAGAGAGATTCTGAAAAGGTGTTTATTGGAATAAATAGCCAGTCTCTGCAGTGTCTGACATTTGCAGTCAGCCTGAAGAAGGCAGACACCTGAATTGTAGGCCTTGCTGTGCCCCTTGACCTACACTGACTGACCTGTTGCGAGGCTCCAGCATTTACTGACTTTATTCAATTTGGCAGCAGGCTTGTTACTCATTTCAACCTGCAATGAATACAACCAGGGCAGCATGCTGCATGAATATAGTACCCTGTAAAAGTGAAACTTCATATCAGCATAAATCATACATAACATTAAAAACTACATTTCCCAACACAGAATGTTGCTCTCCTTGCTCCTCCTCATCACTGTGGCCATTATCCATGTTCAAGTCTAGATTGTGGGAGGTGGGCTACCTCAACCATGAGAGTATCACATATATGCCCAACCGTTTCCAAGGACTACAAATGGAATAAAGGAAAACAACAATGTGACAGGAATATGGCGTTGAGGAACATGATTTTGTTGAATGGGACAGCAGGCTGGATGGGCTGAATGGCCTACTCCTATTTGTTATCGTCCTGATGATCCAATTCTCTGCAAAACCCAGTCGCCCTCGTGAATGGACACCAATTAAGGAGGAGGAACCCACCGAGAATATTTCTTCTCTCTACATCCTCCTGACTTTAATAAAGATCATTGGAAAACCCCTTTGAAAAATGTCAGCCTTTGCTCATTGGGTAACACACTCACTTCAAATTCAAGAAGTTGAAGTTTAATGTCAGAAACTTGAGCACTTAATCCAGACGGTCGATACCGGCGCGCAGTTGGAGGGGCCCCGCACCGCCCGATACCAGATCGGACATGAAACAAAAACAAACTCACTCCTCAGGTCGGTTGCAAAAGTTCCAATGGCCAACATTTTGAAGAAGTTGAACATGTTGTGTGTGTCCAGGCCAAAATACATCCCTTGAAATGAACACCACAACACAGAGCTAATCTGGTCATTATCACACTGCTGTTTGTGGGAGCTTGCTGTGTACAAATTGGGTGTTATGTTTCATATATTACCATAGGCCCACATTTTTAAAAAAGTTCTCCATTGGCTGTAATATGGTCTAGAAAGTCTAGAGATTGGAAAGGTGCTACAGAAATATTTCGTGTTTCTGCTGCTGCGTGCCAGGACACCCCAACGGTGAGTCATGACCCTCAGTAGGGGCACTAGCTGTCACTTTGGGGTTGTAAGTTCCAAAACAGCATTCCATAGATTTCTGACCATGTGCCAACAACTGTGTGGATCTTTTAAAATGCTCAGCGTTTTTAAATAGTGGACACAGCCTAACTGGCTGATATTAGCTGTGGCTGTGGTCTTGCAAAGCCCAGGGGAAAAGCAGGTCCTTTTCATTTTGGATGAAGCAGCTCCCAACACTCGGTCTCTCAGTCCCCTCCTCCCTCAATCACACCATCAAGCCTCATTCCTGATCTGACAACAACTTCTGATGTATCAAAAACAAGATCACAAGAGGAAAAAATTCAGGAAGAGCTGTCTTATGCTTTCCATGAGGCTGTTCCCAGCAGAACCGCAATGCTGGAGGAACGTGGCATTGAGGTACAAGTTCTGCAACGAGCTTATTGAATTGAGGGGCTGAATGGCCTACTCCTACTTCTTGTGTCGTTATGATCCAATTCTCTACCAAAAACTCAGCTGCATTCACAAACTCGTCACCGCACCGTCTTCAAACTTTCCAGTTTCCTCAGCTGATGGGGTCAGCACTGCTGCTGACAGTATAGGAGGTAAATGCAGATCAGTCAATCAGCAGCAAACTCTCCTTCAACTGGACAGACCCTTCCACGGGACAGCATGCTATAAGGGGACAGCAAATCGACATTCTCTCGCCATACCTGCTCTAGCTGCTGTTAGTTCAGAGGCCGGTGGGCTTGGTCCCCACTGTTCCCACTGCTCGTCAGATAGTCAAACAGAACAAAACCATAGGCCGATTCAGAGTCTGCCTGGCAGAGAGAAAGAGAGAGAGAGAGAGAGAAAGACAGACAGACACAGACAGAGAGAGCAGAGAATAAAGATATAGTCGCCCCTAAACACGAAAAGTGCAAAACAAGGGTGTTGATATGTTTTAGAACAGACACTTACCCTGAAATTCACTTTCTGAATGACCTGTTGAGGATCACTCTCGAGAATGACCCTGTCAGAGCAGCAGAGGGACAAAGTTAAAATGAGAGGACGACAGTTTATTGGATATTAATCAAGATCCATTACCCTGGAATACATCCCATTCGTTAGGCCACCATGTTGCTGATAACATACAGAGAGGTGATGGCCTAGTGGTATTCTCGCTGGACTGTTAATCTTGAGACCTAGATAATGTTCTGGGGATCCACGTTCGAATCCCACCACGGCAGGTGGTGGAATTTGAATTCAATAAAATATCTGGAATTAAGAATCTAATGATGACCATGAATCCATTGTCGATTGTTGGGGAAAAAACCCACCTGGTTCACTAATGTCCTTTAGGAAAGGAAACTGCCATCCTTACCTGGTCTGGCCTACAAATGACTCCAGACCCACAGCAATGTGGTTGACTCTGAACTGCCCTCTGGGCAGTTCGGGATGGGTAATAAATGCTGTCTAGCCAGCAACGCCCTTATCTCATGAACGAATAAAAAAAAAAAAAACACTATTTTATCCTCCATAGCTCCTTGTGTGAAGAGTGCTTCCTGATATCACCCCTGAGTAGGCTGGCCCCAACTTTAAGATTCTGTCCCTGGTTCTGATTCTTCAACATCCCCCACCAACTAGAGGAAAAAGTTTCCCTCCAGCGACCCTATCAAATCCTGTTTTCATTTTAACACCCGAATTAGATTAAGTTAATCTTCTAAACACAGCATGATAGAAACCACATTTACACAACTGGTCCTTGTAATGGTGAGCCTGACATTGGTGGCAGGCAAGTTGTTGGAGGGAATCCTGAGGAACAGGATTTATGTATATTCGGAAAGGCAAGGACTGATTAGGGATAGTCAACATGGCTTAGGTGAGACATGATTTCTCATGCACAAACTTAATTGAGTTTTTTGAAGACGTAACGAAGAAGACCAATGAGGGCAGAGTGGTGGATGTGATCTATTGTAACTTCGGTAAGGTGTTTGACAAGGTCCCACAGGGTAGACTGGTTAGCAAGGTTAATTACGCAGAATACACAGGGAGATCTAGCTATTTGGATACAGAACTGGCTCAAAAGGGTGGTGGTGGTGGTGGAGGGTTGCTTTTCAGACTGGAGGCCTGTGACCAACAATGTGCTACGAGGATCAGAGTTGGGTCCACTGCTTTTCATCATTTATATAGATGACTTCGATGTGAACATGGGAGATATGGTTAGTAAGTTTGCAGGTGACACCAAAATTGGAGATGTAGTGGACAGTGAAGAAGATTACCTCAGAGTACAATGGGATCTTGATCAGATGAACCAATGGGCCTAGGAGTGGCAGATGGAGTTTAATTTAGATAAATGTTAGGCGCTGCATTTTGGAATGGCAAACCAGGGCAGGACTCATACACTTATTACTAAGGTCCTGAGAAGTGTTGCTGAACAAAGACACCTTGGAGTGCAGGTTCATAGTTCCTTGAAAGTGGAGGTGCAGGTAGACAGGATAGCGAAGGTGGCGTTTGGAATGTTTGCCTTTATTGGTCAGTACATTGGGTATAAGAGTTGGGAGGTCATCTTGCAGCTGTACAGGACATTGGTTATGCCATTTTTGGAATACTGTGTTCAATTCCGGTCTCAGGGGCTCAGAAAGGATTTACAAGCATGTTGCCAGGGTTGGAGGGTTTGAGGTATAGGGAGCTAAGTGCTACTTTCCCTGGAGCGGAGGCTGAGGGGTGACCTTATAGAAGTTTTTAAGATCATGAAGGGCATGGATAGGATGAAAAGCCAAGGTCTTTTCCCCAGGATAGCAGAGTCCAAAACTAGAGGGCATAGGTTTAAGGTGAAAGGGGAAAGATTTAAAAAAGACCTAAAGGGCAACTTTTTCACACAGAGGGTGGTGTGTATATGGAATGAGCTGCCAGAGGAAGTGGTGGGGTCTGGTACAATTACAGCATTTAAAAGGCATCTGGATGGGTATATGACTAGGAAGGGTTTCAGAGTGATATGGGCCAGATTCTGGCAAATGGGACTAGGTTAATTTAGGATACCTGGTCGGCATGGACGAATTGGACCGAAGGGTCTGTTTCCATGCTCGGGACCCTATAACTTAACCCTTAAATAGGCAGAAACTGACAAGCTGTGAGGTGACAATTTTTCGACATAGTGAACTTCTCCAAAAATAAAAAATACAAAAAAAGTGTAAAACTGGCCTCACCCGCCATCCACAACCTCATCCAAGATAAGGAGGAGCCCATCCATATTCTCCATCAGAGATTTCTTTTCCACATTTTTCCTGAAATCATAAAATTAGTTACCAATAAATACAAAGTGAAGGTTTAAAGCCCTGATGATCTCTAAACCAGCCACAATTAGTATCAACAATGAAAAACAACTATTTGTATTATGGCGGCATCTTAAATACATTCGCTACCCAAGACATTTCACAGGAACACAATCAAAAACAAAAAGATACTGAAGCATGAGGTCAGGTGACTAAAGGCTTGATCATAAAGAGGGAGCCTTCCAGTAGGGTCTTAAAGAAAGAGCTGGTGAGACAGCAAGTGAAAGACAGAGTGACGAAGAAAAAACAAGACTGTGGGTGGAAATTAGACAGAGAAACAGCGAGATTGAGAGCGTAGGGATGCTAAAGATCACAAAAGGGAGTTAATTTGAGAGCCTGAGGCTTAGACCGTTGTAGGGACACCCACCAGTGATAGAATTAACGGAGCTAGAGATAAACTTGTAGAGCAAAACTGTAGGAATACCATTGGAGGAGGCTAAGGAGTTAGAGAGGAGCGAGACCATGTAGGGATCTGAACATCTGGATGAGACATCTAAAACGAGAAGTATTGCTGGACTGGAAACCAATAAAAAGCAATGGGCACATGGACCATTTGGTGAGACTTTGGATATGGCAGCAGAGTGTTGGAAAAGCTCAGGTCTAAAAGCAGCAAACAGCAGAGATGAGGGTTTCTGCAGAGAGGCCAAGGCAGGTGCCGAGTTGAGAGATTTTACGGAATTGCGGATGAGGATCTTTGTGGCAGCATGTGGGTGTATGAGTTCAGAAACTCCGCTCTGGGATAACGAGGGCTAAGGTTACAAGCAAAAAACAGTCAAGTTCAGGCCGAGACCACAGCCTGGGCACAGAGCAGAAATCAAACTGGTGATGAGGAATGGAGATGGTGGGAGAAGATAGAAAAATATTTTCACAGGGTGACACAGGTTAAAAGCTTTGATTTAAGCAAGGGTTTTTTTTAAAAAAGTCTCATTTACCGTAACATTTGGCTCAAAGAGTCGAACAGGCAATTGAGAACGGCCATTAACATGAGCTGGAAATAGACAGAATTTATTACACATTACACAGACCATGATATTGTAAATGAGGGCACTTCATGTAATAACAGTAATAGATTATATAGTGGAAACCAGAATTAGGCTGATGCAACACAGAGTCAGTCACACCTACAACATTGGGAAACACACTTATATCAGTAAAAGGGTAAAGTAGAGAAAGAATGGAAGCCAAAGGCAGAAACGAAATTGGGTTTTAAGGATGGTTTCATAACAGGAGGAGGCGTGGGCAGTGCCAGAGCGTGGCTTACAATCAGCTGACGACATAGCCAGGGAATGGGGCAAGGGAAATTTAGGATGTGCAGGACAATACAACTGGAGGACACAGAGATCTTGGATGTTGTGGGGTTGGAAGTGTTTACTGAAAACAGGAAGAGAAAGGAGGGATTAGAAAACAAGGGGGAAAAAACACTAAATTAAGGCATAACTGTAAGGTCATTTTTGAAAAATGGCAAATAGAAGCAATGAGTGGTACAAAGTACAAGAGCAAGGAGATGCTGGTAAACTTGTGTAATGCCCTTGTTAGACCCCAGCTGGAATACTGTATACAGTTGTGGAAACCACATTATAGGAAAGATGTGAACACGTTGGAGAGAGAGTGCAGAAGCAATTTATGAGAACGGTTCTGGGAATGAGAAACATCAGTGATAAGGATGGGTTGGAAAGTTTGGATTGGTCCTCCCTGGAGAGAAGATTTGATAAAGGTTTTCAAAAATCCTGAGTGGCCTGGATAGAGTAGACAGGGAGAATCTGTTCCTGCTCACAAGCAAGAAGAGTGAGAGAGTGTGGATTTAAAGCGATGCGCCAAAAAAATGCAAGGGTGAAGTGAGGAAATGCTTTCTTACCCAGGGAGTGGTTAGGGTCTAGAATGCAATGCCTGGAAATGTGGGGGAGGCAGGTTCAATTGAAGCATCCTGAAGGGCACTGAATGGTTAATTGGATATGAAACAGTGTGCAAGGGTATGGGAGATTGGCCCTGGGAACGTCAATGGACTAGCAATGCAGGCATGGTGGGCTGAGTGGCCTCTTTCCATGCTGCAAAAATCCTGTGATTGTGAGTGAAGAGAGCTGGGGATGCGTTAGGGTAGAGGTTGGAATCAGCTCAACATGCCGATGATGTGTGTGCTCCACATGCCTGCCCTCCCACTCTTCACTTCATTCCATTCCTGTCTACACATCCTTCTCTTCCTGTCTGCCTCATAAGTTCAATGTCTTCAGAAACCTGGATTTGGGAACAAACCTGGTCAATGGGTAGAAACCTCCCTGACCCCAGGACCTGACAACACACTGAACATAACCAGAGGGAGAGAGAGCTTGAGAATTCTAAAGAGTGAATATTTCCATTTTCTGAAATCCTCAATGGTTCCCATACTGGTTATAAACAAAAGTGACGGGAGATTCTGTTAAGGTTTCTGCTGCCGTTGCTCTGAGCTGTTCTGGCAGGAGACAGTGTCAGAGGAGTATGCACCAACCTCACTGGAGGTATTTGGACTCCATCTTGCACTTTGCCACATATCTGCAGTACTTCAGTTATTCAGCAAAAATGGTTAATTTTACCTCATTTTCCTGGGAGTTCCCCACGATGTAAAAGTACAGATCGACAGAACTTTTATAGATGATGGTCAATCCTTCCAGGAATGCAATGTCACCTGTTGCAGTCATAGGACACAGGATCAGAAGTCCACTTGAATTAAATAGTTTTGTGTCTTCAACTTCCTCTCTCACTCTATTCTCTGCTCTTCATTTTACACTTGATCTATGTCTTAAACGTCTAGCCACCATGACTTTGTTTCTCTCAGTAGCTTTACCCAACACAAGTCCATCAATTTCTGGTTTGAAATTTCCAATGGACCCCTGTCTTAGGTGTTTGGGGCAGAGAAATAGAAAGGCCTATAGTCTTGTGTATGAGGGAGCATTCTTGACATCATTACAGACTATCCCAAGTCTGATGTTAAGATCATGCCTGCTTGTCCTGGATTCTCAATCTCCTGCTAGAAACACTTCATTTCATAAAATCATACTGTCCAGAAAAAGGTCCTTCAGTCCATGGAGTCTGCAGCAAAAAACCTGACCCTAAACCTACACTGGGCCCATTTTCCTGCACTCGGTTGAAAGCCTTGAATGTCATTATGACAAGTGCTCATACAAGTACTTTTAAAACATTTGAGGCTCACCGCTCCCCCCTCCCCCACCAACCCTCCACCCCCTCAATTACCCTTCCTGGCACTGCATTTCAGATTCCCGCCATCCTCTGGGTGGGTGAAAACGTTTCTTCCTCAAATCCCCTCTAAACCTCCTGGCTTTTACCTTAAAATTATGGCGCTTGTTATTGATCTTTCAAATAGTTGAGGAACAGCTGTTTCCTATCCACCCTGCCCATGCCCCTCATGATCTTATACGCCTCAGCCGGGAACCCCTCTCAGCTCAAAAGAAAACAACCGGAGCTTGTTGAGCCCCTCTTTGTAGAGAGGCTACTCCACTCCAGCTAACATCCTGATGAATCTCCTCTATAACTCCCTCCTGTGCAAGCACATCCTTCCTATAATGTGGACCAGTACTGCACACAGTACTCCAGCCAAGGCCTAACCAAAGTTCTGGATACCTCCAACATAGTCTCCCTGCTGTCATAATTATGCTGTGACTGATAACGGCAAATGTCATCTATGCCTTCTTAACTATGCTATAAATCTGTCTTGTCACCCAAAGGGATCTAGGAGTGCCTGTCCACAAATCCCTTTGAACTTCCCAGAGTCCTGTCATTGATTGACGACTCCCTTGTCTGGTTACTGGTTCTAAAGTGCACCATCTCATGCTTATCAGGGTTAAATTCCATTTTTCACTGATCTGCCCATTCTGTGTCTATCCTCCTGTAAGCTGACATCTCCCCGCTCACTGTCAACCACTCAGCCAATCCTTCCATCCTCTTCAGTAACCACAATAATTCAATTCTTAATAGTCTAACCTAATCTGTAAACAGAAACAGTAAATACTGTAAATATTCAACATCTGTTGAGAGGGAAAAAACAAGTTAACGTTTCAACACAGTGACTTTTGGAATCAGAGAAGGTTAGAGACTGCCTGGGTAATTACAGATTCAACACTACTCATCCAGGACAAAGCAGCCCAATTGATTGGTGCCACATCCACAAGAATCCACTCCCTCCACACCGACGCTCAGTAGCAGCAGTGTGCACTTTCCACAAGATGCACTGCAGAAATTCACCAAAGATCCTTAGACCTGTCCGTCCTCCCTGGACTGACCTATCTCCTCCCTACCCCCCTACCTACACTCACCTTTACTGGCTCCATCCCCGCCTCTTCGACTTGTCTGCCTCCTCTCCACCTATCCTCTCCTCTATCCATCCTCTATCCGCCTCCCCCTCTCTCCCTATTTATTTCAGAACCCTCTTCCCCTCCCCCATTTCTGATGAAGGGTTTAGGCCCGAAATGTCAAGTTTTCCTGCTCCTATGATGCTGCTTGACCTGCTGTGTTCATCCAGCCCCATGCTTGTTATCTCACCTTCCAAACCCATGACCACTTCCATCTAGAAGGACAAGGGCAGCACATACTTGAAATGTGCAAGTTGCAAATATATCGCTGTTCCTGGGTCAAACTACTGGCATTCCCTCCCCAAGGGTATTGTGGGTCTATCTACAGCACATAGATTGCAGTGGATCAAGAAGGCAGCTCACCACCAAGGGGCAAATAGGACAGGCAATAAATGCTGGACCCAGCCAGCAATGCTCACATCCCATGAGTAACCTTTTTCTTAAAAAAAAAATCACTGTTCAAATCTTTAAGCATTTGCTTAGACAGGAATTTTGTGAAAGATATTTAAAAAAAAAAAATCTTTACTTTCTTTGGAAAACCCAGTTACATCCTTCAAAAGAATTTCTATGCTAGGAAGTGACTTCCTGACCTGTTGAATATTTGCAGCAGTTATTTCATTTCAGATTTAAAGCATCCACAATATTTTGCCTCTTACTACTTTAAGTGTCCTCACAATTTAACCCTTTAGTCCATACCAATCAATTTGTGCTGCAGGCCTCCAATTTAGCTATGACCAGAGCTCTGTACAACTGAAAGTAACTTTCACTCTTTTCTGTGACCTTTCACAGTCCCCTCAAGATATTTGCCAACATTCTAAAGTCATTTTTCATACCTGTCCAAGAATATTTTATTATTTCTGTTTTGTGGTCCCTTAAATCGCTCTGCTTCCATTTCTAAATTCTCGCTATTTAGAAAGTACTCTGATTTATCTTTCCTGGGTCCAAGGTAGATGACCCTAATGCTTTCTTGACACTCAAGTGCATCCAAGATAGTCTACTATTGCAGAAGTGAAGATTTCATAATTGGTCAAAAAGCTACGTCAGTTGTTCGTGTACATAAACACCTTGATAACAGAATGTCAGCCACCTGTTCTCAATTTGTTGCATTCACATACTCTGTGACCTTCCCCGAGCTCAGTAACTTTGAACCATTTTCCCACGTATGTTGATCAGCCACCAACAATTGGATCATCCGTTAATAAACTTCCTGATGAACAAGAGAGTCAAAGCACATCGAGGCAGGTGGGATTGTGAAGCTGAGGTCATCAGCCATATCTCACAGAATGTCTCAGTGGCCTTGAGGGGCCCCAACATCCTGCTCTTGCTCCTAATTTGCACATTTGTATGATCTATACCTGCTGGGTTAGAAGCCTAGTTTAGGCAACGTGTCCTTGCAATTGAAGCTTGGTATCACTCTGGTTAATCCCTGGTGTAGACCTTCCAATGCCAACGTACCCTTCCCGAGATACAGGGCCCAGGACCAAAAGGAAACTACTGAAGAGCTGCATTGGCTTTGGCTGTGACAGCTGGTCCCATAGGCCCAATGAACCATACAGTCACCCCAAGGAGTGGCAGGAGAGGGCAGAAAGATTAAACCACATTTAACAATGGCACTGCTAAAGGGGGACAAGCACACTTACTATCACTTTTATGTGTCTTGCTGAAAATATTCTTTTCAAAATTCCTCTGTTCCTTGGTGGAAGGATAGGCATCATCATAATACTGTGGAGTGAGAGAGAAACAGAACACGAGCTAGGATCATTCCCATGGATGCTACAGAGGTAACAACAGCTTTAATTAAACTGCTATCCTTTAGGACTTACCTTGGCATGTAGACGTTCCCCATCATTGTCCAGGATGATGATTGCTTTGACAGTGTAGAGAGACGGCTCCTAAAAGCAGAGACAAAGGATAGCTTGTTTCGGAGATTGGTTGGAACTCCACAGTCCCAGCACAGTTTGATTTGCTGTCAGTGTCCCTCTGCATTTCCCACAGGGAGTCTGTTAAATGGCAGAGGGGGAATCTGCCACTGCTCCTTTTATGCCCCACATTGATCATTGTCCTGGCACCCTAAATGGGATCTGGAAATCAGAGAGAGCTGTGCGAGTGACTCCCCAGCCTAACTGCATCAGTTATGCTCTCATGCTTCCACAGCACTGTCATTGGTTGGAAGTTAATGGGTTAAATCTTCACTGAGATTGGAGTTGGAATCTAGACATTCCCAATGCAGTGCTGAGGGAATGCTATACTGTCAGCGATATCAGGTGAGGTGTTAAACTGGAATGAGTGAAGGAAAAAAATTAAAAAAGGAACCTAAAGAAAGATAGACTTATGATCGTATGGTGAGGGGCCTGGAGTAGGGACTCTTCTTTGTGGTATTTGATGGGAAACCAACTTCCAAAAACAGAATTTGACATAAAACATTAAAATAAAAAACTTACCTGCCTAACCTTGCTGTAGCACCCAAACCCCTCCCCCAGGAGGTCTGGCCTGGTGGTGGAGCATAGCTCAAGCCTCCATCAAAATTGTTGATTGGGATAGAATCTGCATGTTTAAAAAGGAAACTTCTGGCTGGGGCAGTTGTATTATTTGTCTGGTCAAAGGGAAGGTTGATGGGGTAGGGAGGTAACAAAAGATTCCACTCATTTTAACTGCCCTTCCTACCCTCCCTCCCTCCCAACTCCCACCGATATGGGGGGAGATCTGGGTTAAAGCCGCACAGTCAGTGTGGAAACAATTGTGCAGCCTGTTGCCATGTCCCTTGGTTTTAGCAGTGATCTCTTAGAATGGCACAGATCCTGTGATATAAATGGGATGTAATTATACAGTAAGAGTGTGGTTCCCAGTGGTTATGTCCTTCAGGAACTGCAAACCATGAAAAGCAAACATGTTTCAATAACACAATATTTACTGAGCCTTTTACAGAGAGGGCGAATGAACAAACTTTCAAGGCCTGGTTGACAAAACAAATCAGTTTAAACCAACACCAGCGACAGACTCAAGTTGAGGGAAAGTGGAAATGGAGGGGATGCCTGAAACACAAGTACTTCTCACTATTTCTGCTTCACCCGTTAGGCTGATCCCAGTTTGAGATACAACACACACACATTCTTGCTGTTTTCTTTAGCAAAACTTTTCTGAACTGGTGACCATATTCCACGTGCAGCATCTCAGCCTGCGCTGATCATACGTCTCACCAGCTCTAACCCTCCCATTTTAAGAGTCAGAAGGCTGTTGGTCCAGCCTCACTCCAGAAGGCGTTAGCATGAAATGTATGCACAAGTCACTCCAGCACTGGGAATGCTGCGCTTTCAGAGGTGCAGTCTTTCAGGTGAGATATTGGACCAAGGCACTGTCTGCACGCAGATACATCAACTAAAGAAGAGTTCTCCTCAATGTCACAGTCAATATTTATGCTTCACACAACACATTGTCTGGTCATTGCTGCTAGTGGGAGTGTGTTGTGCGCAGATTGACTAACACTTGAATGACTTTGGGATGTTCGGAAGCTGTGGAGAGTGTTATTAATACAAATGCAAGTCTTCCTGGAAATGGAAGAAAGGTTTTGTTTTAAAGTTGGCCGAAAACAGATTTTTATAGAAATGCTCTGATGCCAATCAGGAGAAATGGGTCACGCTGACATTTATTTCTCCTGTTTCCGATGTGTATAATCTTTATTTTACAAATCCTGACTTTTGCATCAGGATGGCTTCCCTTTGACAGTCAAAGGCTTTATAGAGTCACTCTGGGCATAGACAGACGCTTGAGGATCATGTGGGCATTGGTTAAAAAAAAAACAACTCAAGAAGTCTGCCCACCCAAGAAATACTGGGGAAATCACTGAAGGAAATAAACAACACCATAAAATAATGAATAATGCTGTTTCTATCTCGACTACCCTGGCTACTACATTGGCTATTTACACACTTGCAGGTACAAGACCGAAAGACTACGTGTGTCTACAAGACAGGATTTTGCAAAACTGTGCACTGAGATGACCCCCAGACGTAGCACACCGGTATGTCTGGTAAATTCCTTTCAACACATCAGGGATCACAAGGTGGTGTGTACAGAAATTGGATATTTGAAACAATAAATTCTGTGGAAGTATTGTGAGAGTAAGCATCTTCAGAGAAAAGGTGGGTTGGTCAAAGCCTGTGTGAGATGATATTTGGTTTTGAGGCAAGAGAAACAAAGTGACTTGGAACGAGTGCACCTCCCACCCAGAAGCCAACTCTCTGCCAAGGCCAGGGTGCCCAGTTTTGGCAGCCAACTGGCTGCTGAGAGAAGTGTTCAGAAAATTAAAAAAACTAAAATCACATCCCACCCGGCCTCACCCTGTCCATTTCTGTAATCTCCTCCAGTCCTGGAAACCTCGAGATCGTTGTGTTCCTTCAGTTCTGGACTGAGGGTCACTTCTGATTTTGGCCACTTTGGCTGTATCTCCAGCAATCGAGACCCCACATTCAAGAATTCCTTCTCTAAGCTTCTCAGACTCTCTCTCACTTTCCTTTAGTCAAGTT
Source organism: Ginglymostoma cirratum (assembly GCA_024137785.1). NCBI lineage: Eukaryota > Metazoa > Chordata > Chondrichthyes > Orectolobiformes > Ginglymostomatidae > Ginglymostoma > Ginglymostoma cirratum. Next base: position 2,952,682 of record JAHRHZ010000105.1, read on the forward strand.
TTTGGTCATCATTCCTGACGTGTGGCTGAACATCAATTGTTTTGTCTAATGTTCTAAAGTGACTTGGTCACTTTGCTGTATTTACAAAGCAAACTGAGGTGGCTCGGTGGCTCAGTGGTTAGCACTGCAGGCTCACAGCACCAGGGACTCGGGTTTGATTCCAGCCTCAGGTGACCGTCTGTGCGGAGTTTGCACATTCTCCCCGTGTCTGCGTGGGTTTCCTCCGGGTGCTCTGGTTTCCTCCCACAGTCCAAAGATGTGCAGGCGAGGTGGATTGGCCATGCTAAATTGCCCATAGTGTTTAGGGGTGTGTGGGTTATGGGGGGAATGGGTCTGGGTGGGATGCTCCAAGGGTCGGTGTGGACTTGTTGGGCCGAAAGGCCTGTTCCCACACCGTAGGGATTCTAATTCTAATTACAGGAATTCTTTAACTACAGCTAGCAAATGCCAAAATGTAGCTGAATCTAAATTTTATGTTTACAACATACTGATGATGTTTATGGGAACCAAATAAGTGTCATGACACCACAGCCAGAACAATGGTTGGGTAACTTCCTTTAAGCACTGCTGCTAGTGACTGGGATTGATTCAAGCACAAGTCTGCATTCCCCGCTTACCGCATTTTGTTAAAAACCAAAAGCAATGCAGAAAATATGAATCAGGAACAAAAACAAAGTTGCTGGAGAAGCTCAGCAGGTCTGGCAGCATCTGTGAAGGAAAA
>JAHRHZ010000105.1:2969209-2990687 GCA_024137785.1 Ginglymostoma cirratum
GGGGTAGGGAGGAGATAGGTCAGTCCAGGGAGGACGGACAGGTCAAGGGGGTGGGATGAAGTTAGTAGATATGAGATGGGGGTGGGGCTTGAGGTGGGAGGAGGGGATAGGTGAGAAGAAGGACAGGTTAGGGAGGCAGAGATGAGCTGGGCTGGTTTTGGGATGCGGTTGGGGGAGGGGAGATTTTGAACCTTGTGAAATCCACGAGGAGCTCGAACAGTTCATCCGCTCCACCAACACCTTCCACCCCAACCTGAAGTTCACCTGGACCACCTCCAACACCTCTCTCCTTCCTGGACCTCTCTGTCTCCATCTCGGGTAACTGCCTAGAAGCCAATGTCCATTTCAAGCCCACCGACTCCCACAGCTACCTGGAATACACCTCCTCCCACCCACCTTCCTGCAAAAATGCCATCCCCTATTCCCAATTCCTTCGCCTCCGCTGCATCTGCTCCCAGGATGAGGCAATCCACTCCCGTACATCTCAGATGTCCTCATTCTTCAAGGACCGCAACTTCCCCCCCACAGTGGTCGAGAACGCCCTCGACCGTGTCTCCCGCACTTCCCGCAACTCATCCCTCACACCCCATCCCCGCAATAATAACCAAAAAAGAATCCCCCTCATCCTCACGTACCACCCCACCAACCTCCGGATCCAACGCATCATCCTCCGACACTTTCGCCATCTGCAATCTGACCCCACCACCAAAGACACTTTTCCCTCCCCACCCTTATCTGCTTTCCGGAGGGACCACTCACTCCGCAACTCCCTTGTCCACTCCACACTCCCCTCCAGCCCCACCACACGCGGTACTTTTCCCTGCAACCGCAGGAAGTGCTACACCTGCCCCCACACCTCCTCCCTCACCCCAATCCCAGGCCCCAAGAAGACTTTCCACATCAGGCAGAGGTTCACCTGCACATCTGCCAATGTGGTATACTGCATCCACTGTACCCGTTGTGGCTTCCTCTACATCGGGGAAACCAAGCGGAGGCTTGGGGACCGCTTTGCAGAACACCTGCGCTCAGTTCGCAACAAACAACTGCACCTCCCAGTCGCGAACCATTTCAACTCCCCCTCCCATTCCTCAGACGACATGTCCATCCTGGGCCTCCTGCAATGCCACAGTGATGCCACCCGAAGGCTGCAGGAACAGCAAATCATATTCAGCCTGGGAACCCTGCAGCCCAATGGTATCAATGTGGATTTCACAAGCTTCAAAATCTCCCCACCCCCAACCGCATCCCAAAACCAGCCCAGCTCATCTCCACCTCCCTAACCTGTTCTTCCTTTCACCTATCCCCTCCTCCCACCTCAAGCCACACCCCCATCTCCTATCTACTAACCTCATCCCGCCCCCTTGACCTGTCCGTTCTCCCTGGACTGACCTATCTCCTCCCTACCCCCCCACCTACACGCACCTTTACTGGCTCCATCCCCACCTCTTTGACTTGTCTGCCTCCTCTCCACCTATCCTCTCCTCTACCCACCTTCTATCCGCCTCCCCCTCTCTCCCTATTTATTTCAGAACCCTATTCCCCTCCCCCATTTGAGCCTAGATGTAGGGTCTAGGCCCAAAACGTCAAGCTTTCCTGCTCCTATGATGCTGCTTGGCCTGCTGTGTTCATCCAGCCCCGCACCTTGTTATCTCGGATTCTCTAGCATCTGCAGTACCTTTTATCTCTAATAAATCAGTGTTCTCAGCTTTATTAATAGGGGCATAGAGTGCAAGATGCTGAACTTGTACAATACACTTATTAGACCTCATCTGGAATATTGTATATAATTGTGGGCACTACATTATAGGAAAGATGTGGCCACATTGGAGAGACTGCAGAAATGATTACAACAGTGGTTCCAGATATGAGAAACTTCAGCTATAAGGATAGATGGAAGAAGGTTGGACTGTTCTCCATGGAGAGAAGAAGACTGAGAGGAGATCAGCTCGAAGTTTTTAAAATCATGAGCAGCTGGACAGGATAGTTAGGGAGAAGCTGTTCCCACTTGGATATGGAACAATAAAAAGCAAGATTTCTATGAGAAATATCTTTTTCCAAAGTGAGTAGTTCAGGTCTGGCATGCACTGCTGGGAAATGTGATCAAGGCAGGTATAATTAAGGCACTCAAGAGGGATTTGATCATTATTTGGATATTAATGATAGGCAGGGATCTAGGGAAAGGGTAGGGGATTGGCACTAGTTAACAGAGTCTATGCTGGTACAATGAGCCAAATAGCCAGCTCTGTTCTGTATAATTCTGTGATTCTGTGTCTCTTGCAGCCAGACTTCCTCACCTGAAGGGTATTAGTGAATTGGACGGGTTTTGTGACATTTTGTTTGTTTTGTGATCATTGTTCATAAGGTCAGCATTTTATTGCAGATTGATTTATTATTGAAATGTAAATTGACACAGCTACTGTAGTGGAATTCCAGTCTTAATTAGGAGTTGCCAACTCTGGTTGAATGAGATCCTGGAAGCCCCATCATATGTCCACCTGAGCCCCCGTCCACCTCATTCCTTGCCAATGGCCCACTTTAGGTACAGTGCTTTCCCATGACCAATTAGAATGGTTATAACTCCTTGTTACTTGTTGAATTTGATAAGACTATGAATTAAAATGATAAATTCTCCATCTCCTTTTTTTTATGACAAATGAATACAATTTTTTGATTGAAATGCAAAAACGCTATTTGTTTACTTATAAACTCCCCCAATGGTTTTTTTCTCCGCAAGAACTGTGGATTCTGTAAAGGGTCACTGGACCCAAAACATTAACTCTGATTTTTTTTTCTTCATAGACGCTGCGAGACCTGCTGAGCTTTTCCAGCAACTTCAGTTTGCGTTCCTGTTTTTTTCACCTGATTTGCTTTTGGTCATGATTTAATCTCCAATTCCATCATTGGACTAGAACCACTTAGGACTGTTGGTAATTTTCACCTCTGGCAGGATCAGTCACCCTGGTATCATGAGTCATTGGAAGCCTCGTCCTTTCCTAAAGTGTGAATGATGCAGTTTGAACATTTGAAGGCAGAGTTAGGTAGTTTCTAAATAAGGTTATTGGGGTAAAGCTGGAAGGTGGACTAATCAGAGAGGCCATGATCTTATTACATGATGGAGCAGGCTCGAGGGGCTTAGTTCTGCTCCTACATTCTATATTTGTACTGTGTTAGGGATGAAATAGAGGGATGCAAGTGAGTTTGTTATGAAGGTGGCAGGAAGTGGTGGGAGATAGGAGTCAGAGGCTGGACAGGAGGGTAAGGTCAGCCATAAAATAGTTTTAGGGATGGGAGATTACTTATATGGAATTTCATTTCAGGAGATTCAGTTGGTACAGTGGAGTTTATTTTGGGGTACAGCTGTTATAGTATGGGGTAGGAAAAGTAAGATTTGATTCCATCACTAGGCGCCTCAGCAGGTTGAACATTGTTCTGATTTTCAAGAAGTTCAGAATGTGTTGAACTTCTTATTGGCCAACCTGCTTCCTCTGGGGGCATTTCCTTGTTATTTCACTTGATTTGCTAATTCTTGATACTCGACTGGAGCTCAGTTGGCAGCCAGAAGGCCTTTTGAAAAGGCCTGCTTCACTGGCCTGCATTACGGTGACACCGTATGTGATGCTGACAATCATCCTGTAGGTAACATTTTTTATTCTTAGTACCTTTGTGGACTTTTGATACAAAATGGGTCCAAATATTTAGAAAACTAATATTTAATTAGCAAGATGACAGCCTTCTGGCTCACTATTTTGATCCAGTGGCCTGTTTTGGATTATGAGGGAGCATCTAAAGGAGTTAATCTTTTCACTGGCTGGGTGTTCTGTCTGTGTGCGAAACCACAGCTGCATCTGGATCTTCACACTATTTCCCTGCCTCTTTGCAGAGATGGTTCTGATTAAAAGCATTTCTGGTCTCCCTGCTGTAGGAAAGATGTTGTTAAACTTGAAAGGGTTCAGAAAAGATTTACAAGGATGTTACTGGGGTCGGAGGGTTTGAGCTATAGGGAGAGGCTGGATAGGCTGGGGCATTTTTCCCTGGGGTGTCAAGGCTGAGGAGTGATACTATAAAGGTTTATAAAATCATGAGAGGCATGGATAGGGCGAATAGCCAATGTCCTTTTCCCCAGTGTAGGGGAGTCCAAAACTAGCATATGTTTAAGGTGAGAGTGGAAAGATTTAAAAGGGACCTGATGGGCAACTTTTTCATGCAGAGGGTATGCCTAGAATGAGTTACCAGAGAAGGTGGTGGAGGCTGGTACAATGACAACATTTAAAAGGCATCTGGATGGGTACGTGAATAGGAAGGGTTTAGAGGGATATGGGCCAATTGCTGGCAAATGGGACGAGATTAATTTAGGATATCTGGTTGGCACGGACAAGTTGGGCTGGAGGGTCTGTTTCCATGCTGTACAGCTCTATGACTCTAAAAGTCCCTGCAGTCTTAAAGATGTCCCCCACCCTTCTCACCCCCATTTGTAATTTGGAACTCTGATCGCTGGCTGATACATTGCTTCCAGTGCTGACTACCCTGCCTGTGCTTTCCAGCTCATCAGTTCCCAGCTGTGATGCGGTCACCCTGACCTGTAATCTCTCAAGTCAAATGCTTAGTTCCCACTTGCCTCACGTGTTTTGTAGGGTTACTTCTACTGCCAGCATGTGTGACAGGATGCGCACCTTCACAAGGTGAGGGAGACTCACGGTGGGCTAACTCAGAGAGGTAGTGGAGGGGGTGGAAGGGGAGGATGGACTGGAGTTTTATGATTAAAAATGGTCAAATACTTTGACCCTTAGAACAAATTAGGTCAGTCTCCATGCTCATAGTAAAGTCGGAGAGTTATGTTTTGCCACATCCTCTTTCCAAAGCTGTATAAGAATGGGTTACACGACTTGTTAGAGCAGAAAGTTTGACAGAAACACATGAACTGTTTGGACCCCACGTTACACACTGTAATTTTTAGGTTTGATATTCCTACCAAATTTGAGTTTGTTTGGCAGCTGATGTTAGAACAATGATTACTCTTCAAAGGTACTTCACTGCAAGCACCAAAACAGGAATGAGGACACCTTGAGGTCACAAAGGGCAATATAAACGCCAATTCATCCACATCTGGAGTATTGCGTTCAGTGCTGGGCACTACACCTCAGGAAAGATAGTTGACCTTGTAGAGGAATGGTGCAGATTATGAAGAATGATACTGGGCTATCAATCATAAAGGTTCTGATGAAAGGTTACAGACTTCCAGTGCTGACCAGAACTGTTGTGTTGTCAGCCTCGCCAACTGTAATTTCAGATTTCCAGCAGCTGCAGTATTTTATTTCTGCAAGAAACAAAACTTGAAAAGTCAATCATTACTTGTTTGAAGGAACACAGAGTTGTACCTTCATTAACTAGTGTCAGTGAATGCTTCAGAACAATAGTTTGAAGGCATGCATCCTTAATTAGCCAAATAGCAGTTTTTGTTTGAGGTGTAACAATAAACTTATTTATTTTCTCCCAATACATGTTTTGTTCATCATTACAAAGAATGCTGGTGCAATGCAATTGAACACATTTCATTTGGCCCACACGGTACCAACATACCCCAAGGGTATGTAATACATTAGAGGCAGAGTAAAAGTCCTTCTGATTAAAACAAAGTACTGTTAATGCTGTAGATCTGAAATAAAAGCAGGAAGTGCTTGAGAAACTCAGCATCTTTGGAGGGAGAAATGAAGTTAATTTTTGAATCCAAGATGACTCTTCTTTGAAATGAAAGGGGGCTGGAAAGTAATGGTTTCTATGCTGTCGACAAGGGAGTGAGGAGGAGCAAGTGAAACAGATTGTGAGTGTGCCCAGAGCAAAAGACAAAAGGAGTGCTAATGGTAGGAAAGAAGAGATATGGAGCAGAATAAGTGCTAATGGTAGGTGTGAATATGAGAAAATAGGTCAGCAGTAATGAGGGCAAATCCATTCAAACAAAGTAATTGGTTCTTCGGGGGGATGGTAGAAGGTGGTGTAATCAAAATGAGGGACGGTGTTCATGGTCTGAAGTTGTTGAATTCAATGTTGAGTTCTGAAGGCTGTAAAGTGCCTAAGCAGAAAATGAGGTGCTGTTCCTCCAGCTTGCATTGGGCTTCACTAGAGCACCATAGCAGTTCTAGAACAGAAATGTGAGATCTTTCTTTCTTTTACATTAGAAATATAAAAACAGTTAAACACAGTATAATGTATCTTAAATGGCAAAGGTGCCTGAACATGGAGAATGCTAATGTTGGTGCTGGATAGTGAGGTTGGAAAATAGTCTCCACTCACCAACTGATGAGTACAAAGTTAGAAAAAAAATCAGAAATTGCTGGAAAAGCCTAGCAGGTCTGGCAGCATCTGTGGGGAGAAAGCGGAGTTAATGTTTCAGGTCCCTACTTCAGACCCATTCTTGTGTTTCTGACCAGTGTTTCTGATCTGATGGTTAGGGACCTGTTTTGCATTAATTAGGTGTCTTGAATACTCAGTAACACCCCAGCTCATTGGAAATTCATTCGGGGTACAATCTTATTGGGCAAAGATGGGCAACAAATCCAACTCCACAGATGAAGTTTGCACCTAGCAAGGTAGACTTCTTTCCAGAAACTTCTCATCCAGCATCTGCAGTACCTTTTATCTCAGAAGACAATTCTGATGGGTCTGGAGTAATAACTGTTGTGCTGTAAGTTGCTACAGATACAATTGTTTTCAAGAAAAATAAATCTTTATATATTAGAATTGCAAGTTACAACCACCCTAAAACAAGTCATATTAATGACTTTCTCCTTACCCTCTTTTTGGGCAGTAGACAAGAATCATGGAATCCCTTCAGTGCTGAAAGAGGCCATTCAGCCCATCGGGTCTGTACCAATTCTCTGAAGAGCATCCCATTCTCACCCAGCACTCCCCACCTTATCCCCATAACCCTGCATTTCCCATGGCTAATCCACCTGGCCTACACATCCCTATGGGCAATTTAGCATGGCTTTTTTTTTTTCTTTATTCATTCACGGGATGATGCCGTCACTGGTGAGGCAGTATTTATTGCCCATTCCTAATTGCCCAGAGGGCAGTTAAGAGTCAACCACATTGTTGTGGGTCTGGAGTCAAATGTAGGTCAGACCAGGTAAGGATGGCAATAGGACATTAATGAACCAGATGGGTTTTTCTGACATAACAAGGTGTGGAGCTGGATGAGCACAGCAGGCCAAGCAGCATCATAGGAGCAAGAAAGCTTGACGTTTTGGGCTCTTCTGACGATCGACAATGGATTCATGATCATCATTAGATTCTTAATTCGAGATATTTATTGAATTCAAATTCCATCAACTGTTGTGGTGGGGATTCGAATCCAGGTCCCCAGAACCTGAGTTTCTGGATTAACATACCAGCAATGATACCATTAGGCTATTGCGTCCCCTCTTTCACATTAATCCACCAGCCATCCACCTATATTTTTAGTTTCTGCAAATAAAACATTCATCAAAACAGTAAAGCAGAAATTACATTTCAGTCAAATTAAGCAAAGAACTGCAGGTGCCAGAGACCCGAAATGTACAAAAACAGAAATTGCTGGAGAAACTCTGCAAGTCTGGCAGCATCTGTGGAAAGAGGATAAAGGTAACATTTCAAGCCCAGTGACCCATCTTCAGAAAAATTTTGCATAGCTTAGAAGTCAGCAAGAAAATTGTTCCAGAACAGACGTCTGTTAATTTGTCAGAGAGGAAAAATCCCACAAGGCTGTTAAAGACAAGAGTTTAAGGAGCCCATGTTAAGGAGTACATGAGCCCAATTAGTATCTGCTTAAGACTCACAGCAAGAAACTTTAACTAAAGGGAATACTGAGTGTATGCTCAGAGCTTTGCTGGAAAAGCAACCAATCAGAGACACGCCAGCTGAACATGGAGCTCTAAATCATCTAACTCTAAGTCTTCTTTCCCTGGTGCTTGCTGCTGGGGGTTGGGGGGGGGGTGGTGAACTAGTGAACCTATCAGCAATAATAGCAGGAGAGAAGCAACCTGTGAACAGATGAGCAACATCAGTTAGGTCAGTAAGTGATAGGTGAGGAGGTTGCCACGGGACTCTCCACCTGGGGTGAAGATCTTGGGCTGCCATTGGCTGAGTTTGGGAGTTCTCTTGACTGGGTCTGGATGAAGGTTCCTCCCCCGGTTGGGGGCGGTGGGGGGGGGAAGGTGTTTTGGTGGTGGGGAGGATGCAGTTGAAAGATGGCTGCAATTAAGGGGAGAGAAGGAGAGTGCAAGAGAGCTGTGATGGAGGAAAGAGGTTGTAAGAACGTTGTAGGAGTGGGGAGAGTAGGCTGCAAGGGGGGACAGGGTGGCTGCAATGGAGAGAGAACAGTTTAAACCTTTTAAGAAAGGAATAATCATCTCACTGGAATCAAGAAAAAAATTAAAGCAATTATTTAATGGATTTCTTTGAAATGATCGTGTAACCCCCTTTTTTTCCCTATTTATTTTGTGGGATGTGGGTGTCACTGGCTGGCCAGCATTTATTGCTCATCCCTAGTTGCCCTTGAGAAGGTGGTGGTGAGGTAATATAATGGGTAATTTCGAGGTAGTATGATGGTAAAAAATGCAGTGGATCCTATTGTAATTGTTAACTGTTAATTGTTAAATTTATATCTGAGATGCAGTAAAAAGGCTAGAAACTGCTTTGTTAAAATATTCCAGCTTCACTGACACGTGATGAAAATTTATTAAGTGTGAGCTCACTAGTCTGTGGAAAGTATGTTTTAGGGCGATGGTGAATTCATGTGGAATTTTATGATTGGTATTTTGTTAAAAAAAGTCTGTTGCTAACTTAAGCCTATTATATTGTACCAATTTAAATACTGTATTACCTAAGAAATTCCCTGTGCGTTGTGACCTTGATGGTAATGAAGAGTTTATTTTTATTGAGAGTTTATTATTTAATATGCTTTATTATATTATTACTCTAATTCATACTCCAGATATTAACACAAATACAGAAGGTACTATATCACTGTGTCATCGAATAATTGAGTTACTGAGAACATTAAGGTAGGTTATGAAAATCATCCTCTAGCTGTTGGCCATTTCAGTGCTGTGTTCGCCAGAATGTGAGCCTAAGTCAGTTTTAGATCAGTTATTTGCTGAGGTGAATGTTCCTGTGCTGGTGAGGGCTGGGGTGGAATGTATTTACAGGTACATCCTCAGAAACTCAAAACTGCTACATCTCAGAGAGTGCTGCAAGGGGCTAGTGGTGATGGGCCTGGAGTGGGGGCCCTTCATCTCTTGGATCTGGCTTGGGATGGGATCCGAATGGCTGCATGGAAAAACATAAAAAATTTGTAAAACCAAAGGTTTTTTTAAGACTTTGCTGCTTGATGAAAATGACCATAGTCCTATAGAACTATAGGCTGGTCACTGCTTACAAAGAGAAATGACTGGTGGGGCCTTTAACCTGAGGGTCACCACTCCTTAGATGAGGGGCAGGGTTGAGAAAGTGGTGACCTCAGCCAGAATAGGAATTGAAGTTGCGCCATTGACATCATTAACCAGCCATCCGGACAACTGAGCTAACCAATCACCTTGATATGCAGCTTTGAGGCTATGTCACTGGTCAGCTGTAAATATCTGATCCCCCTTCACCACTGGCACATTCCCCCTCTGCCAGGAGCCAATGGTCAGGCAGTTCCTCCCACCATGTCTTTGCACATTTACACAGTCTTCTGCAGCAAAAGGAGAGAAAGATGAAGACACATTAGCGTGGGTACAATGCGCACTCTGCCTGCATTGATAGATCCAGACTGAGGGGGTAATCCCTAGAAATGGGATTGTCCGTGTGTGTTCCTAGGGAGAAGAATCTGCTGTGGGGTCCCCAGGAATCAGAAGGTTCTGACTGAAAGCTGGTTCTATGCCATCAAAGTGCAGAGTTGATGTGAATTAGTCAAATCTGATATGATGTGCGTGCCAGGGATCCCTGGGAGCTGTTCATCCTGAAGCCATGTTTTGGGATTGCATCCCTGTCCCATGTAAGCCTTTGGTGAGAAGCTATCAGATATACACATTCCCTCGTTGTAATGAAAGGTCAGTGAAGCTGCTGAGTGTAGAAGCTCCTTTCATGTTTTAAGGGTCAGGTGAACATGACAGAGGTGTCTGAGGCAGTGGCACTGCGGCGCCAGTGCTAAATTGGCAGCTGCAATGATGTGGCAGACAATGACTGCACATGGGACATCTGTTGGAGATGCCTGGCACCCAATCTTGTTCTGGGCAGTGGTAACAATGTTAACTTACGCTCAGGGGGCATGAAGCATTGAGCGGGCAGAGGGATAGTCTCTCCAAGGACTAGAGCAATTCAAGAAGGCAGCTCACCACCACCTTCTCAGGGGCAATGGGGAATGGCCAATACATGCTGCCCTGGTCAGTGATGCCCACATTCCATGATGGACTAAAATGAAATGCCCTGGTGGAACCCAGCGGATCATTCATCCTATGGTGGCACTAGGGTCAGGTTCTCCTGAAACACCAATGACTGCTGACCTCCACAGCCACCTTTGTTTTCCTTCGTCAGTCAGGACGGCCTCCTTTTTCCATCCCTAGGGAGCAGCACTTCCTTTTGCTCCTGGTTGACCTTCGAGAGAAGCTTTCGGGAGACATGTGTAGGCACGGTGCTGCTTTTGGTTGCATCACTGGCATCTTCAGGTGAGGGGTGATGAATAGAGGATTAATGATGCTTCCGGGTGGCAGACGGTCAAACTATTTTTCTGTTCACTCACAAGAGAGTGTCACTGGCTAGGCCAGCATTTATTGCTCATCCGTAATTACCCAGAGGGCAGTTAAGAGTCAGTCTCATTGAGATAGGTCTGGAGTCACATGTAGTCAAGAGCAGGTTAGGATGACAATTTCCTTCCCATGAGTGAACCAGGTGGGAAGTGTTATCTGGTTGCCTTTGAAGTATGAAACCTGGCAGACAGCCCATAAAATGTGGCATTTAACCAGTGATTGAAATGCAATGAGCTGTGTAGATTGAAATCACATGACAAAGCTTGTAGAGCCATAGAGTCATACAGCATGGAGACAGACCCTTTGGTCCAACTAGTCCATGCCGACCATGTTCCCAAACCAAACTAGTCCCACCTGCCCTCATTTGGCCCAGATCCCTCTAAACCTTTTATCTTCATGAACTTCTCCAAATATATTGTAAAGATTGTAACTGGACCTGCATCCACCACATCCTCTGGGAGTTCATTCCACACATGTACCACTGTCTGCGTAAAAAAGTTGCCCCTCATGTCCTTTTTAAGACTTTCTCCTCTCACCTTTAAATATGCCCCCGAGTTTTGAACTCCCCCACCCTACAGAAAAGAGCCTTCTTATTCACCTTATCTATGCCCGCATGATTTCATAAACCTCAATAATGTCACCCTTCAACCTCTGACACTCCGGTGAAACAAGACCTCGCCTGTTTTTATGACTCAAACCCTCCATTCCCAGCAACATCTGATAAATCTTGTCTGAACCCTCTCCAATTTAATAACATCCTTCCCATAGCAGGGCAACGAAAACTGCACACAGTACTACAGAAGTGGCCTCACCAATGTCCTAAACAACCTCAACATGACATCCCAACTCCTATACCCTGAGGTCTGAGCAATGAAGGCAAGTGTGCTAAACACCTTCTTAACCACCCTGTCTACCTGTGATACAAATTTCAAAGAATTATGTACCTGAACCCGTAGGTCTCACTGTTCTACAAAACTACTGAGGGCCCTACCATTAATTGTATAAATCCTGTCCTTGTTTGTTTTCCCAAACTGCAATATCTGACATTTATCCAAATTAAACTCCTCAGCCCATTGACCCAATTGATCAAGATCTCTTTGTAATCTTAGATAACCTTCTACGCTGTCCACTATACCACCAATTTTGGTGTCATGCTCAAACCTACTGAGTATGCCTCCTATATTCTCATCCAAATTGTTCAATGAATATAAATGACAAACAAAAGTGGACCCTGTGGAACACTGCTGGTCACAGGTCTCCAGTCTGAAAAACAACCCCCCACCACCACCCTCTGTCTCCTGCCATAAAGTCAATTTTGTATCCAATTGCAAACTCATCCTGAATCCCATGCAATCTAATTTTCCTAATTAGTCTACCATGCAGAACCTTGTCAAAGGCTTTACTAAAATCCAAGTAAACAATGTCTACTGCTCTGCCCTCATCAATCCTTTTGGCAACTTCCCTGAGCCAAAGTTTCTCCCACTTTCCAAGGGGCCTCCACACTTAGACTAAAACAACAAGATTCTGTCTGTGCTTTCTGATAAGGTGCAGCAAATCAAAAAGAAAAAGGATGGAAGTTGAGGATAGATCCTAGTGGGGCACCACAGGAATACATTAGAGAAACACATGTCATTATTGTGTTTGTTTTCCCCCTCCCAGTTTATGCTGTGAATTGTGTTGAGTGAAGAGAGGGTAAACATTGCAGGATCTTATTCTGAGGTAAGACCTCAATATGAACTCTGGTGTGGCTATTGTGTTGCCAAGCAACAATTTGCTTGTTGCTTACATTGAAATTAATCATTGTCAAATGACAATACTGTCCTATTTCTTGTTTAAGAAACAAGCCAACCTGAAGCCACATAATTTGAAATCATTACAATTCAACAAGGACAATACCTTTCTATAGCTATGCATTCAGACTCGACTATGAATCACAGGGAATAATTGACAGCTTTCTACTTACACAGAGAACCAGTCTTCTGTTCAATTTCCTCTCAGTATCAGCTCCCATCTCACATGAAAATGAACAAGAAGAACATGCATTTATATAGCAACTTTCAAATCCTCAACACACCCCAGAGGTTTTTACAGCTAGTTTATTATTTTTTGAATGTATTTAGTTCAATATGAGGTAAACACTACATCCAACCTATACACAGCAAGGTCCAAAACAGCAATGAGATAGCTTCGCAATTTTGAGTGAAGGTTCCATGTCCTAGAAGAGCTCCCTTGCAAAGCTGGCATTTAATGAATAACACTCTTGCCTCTGAGATGGAAGGTTGTGATTTCAAGTTTCACTCCACAGACTTGAACACATAACCCAGGCTGATAGTTCAATGCAGTATTGGGTGAGGGCTGCACCACTGGGGGATGACATGCCTCTGATCAGATTGAATTAGATTAGATTAATTTATTTAATGTGCAAATACAGGGAACAATTTTAGTGTCACCACTGTATGGCACCATCTTGAAACTCAGAAAATAAAGCAAGACGCCAAAAAGTAATGCAAAAGACTTCATTTTTACATTTCCTTCTTGTTACGGCTCACAACAAACATTGCCTCCATCACCACCGCCAGCACACTGTGGGATCCTCCAGCTTGCCATGGCTAACCACCACTTCATTGCTACTGCCATGCATCCTGCACCAGGTCCTCATGGCTCTACCTTTCCTCATTGATAAAATGGCCCATGACACTGTTTCAAAGTGAATTGGAGGTGGTCTCCCTGATATCCTGATCAATATACATCCCTAAACTAACCTGACTAAGGCAGGGGTTATTGCTTCTGGGATTTTTCAGCTTGTAAATGGGCTACTTTGTTTCCTATGTTACGACAGCAAATACACTTCAGAAGTATTTTCACAAGTATAAAGGATTTGGGATGCGTTGAATACCAACGACTGTAATACTTTCTCTGATTTTTATATAATTGTTTGCACATTTCTGACCAGGTACAAGGGCCTAATGATTTTGATTAACTGACTGAATTGGCATTTTTGTCCATCATCTCTTTGGCCTGGATGGAAACCTTCACCTCTGAATCAGAAAATCTACGGTGAAAAGTCCACTCCAGACAGTCATGATGGGTGGAGGCTGGTGCTTCAAGTTCTGGATTGATGCTCAGTAAGATTCTTGCCAACCCTGCTGTCCCCCACCTGCCTCAATACGTGGTTTGAGGGAGTCCTTAAAATTCTCCTGTCATCCAGTTTATCAATCTGTCTGCTAATGTAATGATCATTATGGTCATAAAGGATTCATCATGTCAGTCCACGTTCATATGGGGATCAAGAAAATAGCAGAGGAGTTAAACAGATATTTTGCATCATTCTTTCCAGTGAAAGATATTTCGAATATATCATTAATACCAGAGAATATGGGGGAGGAATTAACTGCCATCATCATTGCTGGAGAAACAGTATTAGACAAACTAAAGGCAGATAAATCCTCTGGCCCTAATGGCTTGCATCCGAGGATCTTAAAAGAAGTAGCTCCAGAGATAGTAGATACATTGGTTGTAATTTTCCAAAAATCTTTGGGTTCTGGAGAAGTACCAGAGGATTGGAAAAGTGCCAACGGATCAGTAAATATGGGCCATTAGCCTAACATCTATTGTGGGAAAATGTTGAAATAAATTGTTGAGGAAGTCATAGCAGTGCATTTGGAAAATCGTAATCTAAACAAGCGAAGTCGGTATGGTATCATAATGTCTGACTAATGTATTAAAGTTTTTCAAGGAGGTCTCAACTAGAAGGGAGCCATGGGCGTGTTGTATTTGGACTTCCCGAAAGAGTTTGATAAGGTACCTCACAAAAGTCACAAGTTAAGAGTCCACAGCGGTAGAGGTAGTATATTAGCGTGGATAGCAAATTGGCTTAAGGGCAGGAAACAGCGAGTGGGGAGAAGGGGTTCCTTTTCAAGTTGGCGACTTGTGACCAATGGGATTCCACAGGGATCACTGCTGAGTCTACAACTGTTTGCAATATATATTAATGACTTGAAGGAAGGAAGTGAATGGACTGTAACCAAATTTACAGACAACACAGAGATAGGTGGAAAGGCAAGGTGCGAGAGGGAACAGTTTACAGAGATATTGACAGGTTAATTAAGTGGGCAACATGTTGGCAAATGGAGTATAATGTGGGAAAATGTAAATTTCTGAATCAGAAAATCTAGGGTGAAAAGTCCACTCCAGACAGTCATGATGGGTGGAGGCTGGTGCTTCAAGTTCTGGATTGATGCTCAGTAAGATTCTTGCCAACCCTGCTGTCCCCCACCTGCCTCAATACGTGGTTTGAGGGAGTCCTTAAAATTCTCCTGTCATCCAGTTTATCAATCTGTCTGCTAATGTAATAATCATTATGGTCATAAAGGATTCATCATGTCAGTCCACGTTCATATGGGGATCAAGAAAATAGCAGAGGAGTTAAACAGATATTTTGCATCATTCTTTCCAGTGAAAGATATTTCGAATATATCATTAATACCAGAGAATATGGGGGAGGTTCATTTTGGAAGGGAGAACAAAACAACAGAATATTATTTAAATAGAAAAAAACTGTAGAAATCTGCAACAAAATGGGACCTGGAGGTACTTGTGCACCAAACACAGAAAGCTAGCACACAGAGGCAGCAGCTATTCGGGAAGGCTAATGGAATGTTGGCCCCTTATTTCAAGGGAGTTGGAGTATAAGAGTTGGGAAGTCTTACTGCAACTGTACAAGGTGCTGGTGAGACCACACCTGGAATACTGTGAGCAATTTTGGTCCCCTTATTTCAGGAAAGATATCATTTAATTCGAGTCAGTTCAAAGAAAGTTCACTAGGCTGATCCCTGGTGTGGAGGGATTGTCTTATGAGCAAAGGTTAAACTGGTTGGGACTCTACTCTCTGGAGTATAGAAGAATGAGAGATGACCTCATTGAAACATACAGGATTCTTAACAGGCTTGATAGTGTAAAGGCTGAGAGGATGTTTCCTGTCATGGGAGAATTTAGGACCAGAGGGTACAGCCTCAGAATAAAGTGGTGCTAATTTAAGACGGGGCTTAGGAGAAAGTTCTTCTCTCAGATTGTTGAGAGTCTTTGGAACTCCTTGCCACAGACAGCTGTGGGGTCAGGGTCCTTGTGTATATTTAAGGCTGAGACAGATTGATGCTTGATCAGTCGGGGCATCGAAGGTTATAGGGAAAATGCAGAAAAGTGGACATGAGGAATGCCAGATCAGCCATGGCCCTAATGAATGGTGGAGCAGACTCGAGGGGCTGAATAGGCTACTCTTGTTCCTTTCTCTTATGGTCTTATATAAATGGATAATGTAGTGATTGTAAAAAGGTCAGCCAGGTGGACATCATAGAGTATGAATTCCATGATTGGGCTGTTAACCTGGTCCAATCAGGGAGCCCTGGCTGACAGATATAGACAGGAGTGTCAGACATCCTGCTCACTCTGAGAGCTGGATCAGTGTCAAGGACTCTCCACATGTAAATAAAATGTGACTTGATGATGGGATACTGGCCTATGTAGAGTTGTTTCAGATACATTCCTCATAAGTAAGGTTATGAACCACCATTATCAGGGTTGGCAGGAATGTGGTGTAATCAGATCAGCCACGATATTATTGAATGGCAGAGCAGACTTACTGACAGTGTAGATCTTCCTCAATCAGTATGGAATTGAAGTGCCAATCTAGATTTCATGCTCAAGTCTCCAGTGTGGGATTTGCATCCATGGCGTTCAGAATCAGAAGAAAGCAGTCTACCTGCTCAGCCATTGCCAAGACCTTAATAAACCTTATCTTCCCTTTCCCAAGCTTGATTAATTCAGACTTGTAAAGGTCCCCTGGATTAGCGCATCATTCCTCACCCCAGCATCAAACATTGGACACCTAGAGACATTTTCCATGGAATGTAACTGATGGAGCCAGCGATTAGCCAACATGTACTGTCAAGTCAAGGCCAGGATCATGTATGCAAACTTTCAGAATGAATTCATACCTCCGGGAGCTCCTTTCCAGGAAGGTTTCACCATCATGAAAGGTGAGCTAATGAAACATTTGCTATTCCAGGACACAATTTGAATCTGGCATTAGCAGTAACCACAATGGGATGGGACCATAGGTCTTAATATCACGTATACGTTAGCAACAAATATCAGCACCCGTTTTCACCAGACACACTCACGGTCCCCCATCAGTGCAGATTGGTTTCAAGTGCTAATATTAAGGCACGAAGATCCAAGTCTTGGATTTATCCAGCAGTTAATGCTCTAAGTCTATCTGAAGGAACTGCTGAAACTGATAGTGTGACAGAGCTACTGAGCCTGATTATGAAAGGATTTTACTGATAGGATGAGGGAGTTAGTGTTCAATTGTGCACTGAATCCATTCCCATTCTCTCCCACTATAAAGAATTTCAATGTGTCATACTCTTGTTCTGCATTCTTTACAGGATCGCAATGGACTAAACTTAATGCCATTGTACCCAACCTGTTCTCTAATAATACTGAAACAAGGCATCCTGTGCCAAGAATAAAATATTCCTCGGTTATCCAGTGCTTTCTGAAATGGGCTTAATAGCTGGAGGTGCAGTTTTCTGGCACAATGTTGGAATCACATGATCTTCCTTTGTATTTTACATGGGTGTAGTTGCCTGGCAGGAAGGCAACGGTTTATTAAACGATATCACATGAGATTTCTTATTTTATGTAGTGCAAAAGAAGGTGCTTTAGTCTTTTCATTGCTTCAAGCCACGTGTAAATCAGTAATGGGATACAGAACTGAGCAGAAGATTTGTGTCACAGTTTGATTCCGTGCTGTAATAATTACAAAGTAATTACTAAAGGGGATGCACTAAATATTCTCACAGTTGTCCATCAGCCATTGGAGGTTAAGGGCTGTGATTGTAATGTTTAGGAAATTTATAATTTTCAGACCTCAATGTACAGCTCCTTTGAAGAAATAATTGGTGTCTATTGAATTAGATGTTAAACTGAGGCTCTGCCAGGCCTCTGATGTTCCCATGGCACTACTTAAGGAGCTGGGACATGCTCCCAGACTTCTGGTCAATGTTTATCCCTCAGTCAATATGACAAAAACAGATTGTTTGGTCATTTATCATATTGCTGTTTCCTTGCTGAGAGTGACTTACCTGCCACATTTCTTACACCACCTTCAGAAAGTACTGGCTGTAATACCTTGGATGCCCTGAGGTCATGAAAGGTGCTGTATAAACGTGATTTACTGTATCCACAGTTCAGCAAAAGCCGGCTTCAAGAACACAAATGTACAGTAATAATTTTTAAAGAGTATACTGACCTTTTTCATATTCAGAACTGGACCCGAAACGTTAACTCTGATTTTTTCTTCATAGATGCTGCCAGACCTGCTGAGCTTTTCCTGCAACTTCTGTTTTTGTTCCTGATTTAGAGCATCCACAGTTCTTTTGGATTTTTTATATCTGTGATGTGTACAAAACAACTCAAGTGCATTCCTTAAATTTGTTGACGTCAGGCTTCTCACTGAACTACAGAAACCATTTTCTTTCAATGAAGACTTTTGTTCCTCCCATTTTTTCCTGATACTGACCCTCTATTGGGCATCACCCCTTTGATGCCACCTGCTTTCTAATGCCTCACATAAATCCATCCTTGCTGCTTATGACTAATTAGCATGCAAAAACACTAATCACTATCTCAATTGTAAATTTAGACATTTTCCCATCTCTGAGCTAGTAGAAACTGCAGATGCTGGAGAATCTAAGATAACAAGGTGAAGAGCTGGATGAACACAGCAGACCAAGCAGCATCAGAGGAGCAGGAAAGCTGATGTTTTGGCCCTAGACCCTTCATCAGAAATGGGGGAACGGGAAGGGGGTTCTGAAATAAATAGGAAGAGAGGGGGAGGCGGATAGAAGATGGATAGAGGAGAAGGTAGGTGGAGAGGAGGCAAACAGGTCAAAGAGGCGGGGATGGATCCAGTAAAGGTGAGTGTAGGTGGGGAGGTAGGGAGGAGATAGGTCAGTCCAGGGAGAACGGACAGGTACAGGGGGCGGGATGAGGTTAGTAGGTAGGAGATGGGGGTGGGGCTTGGGGTGGGAGGAGGAGATAGGTGGAAGGACAGGTTAGGGAGGCGGGGATGAGCTGGGCTGGTTTTGGGATGCGGTAGGGGGAGGGGAGATTTTGAAGCTTGTGAAGTCCACATTGATACCATTGGGCTGCAGGGTTCCCAGGCTGAATATGAGTTGCTGTTCCTGCAGCCTTCGGGTAGCATCGTTGTGGCACTGCAGGAGGCCCAGGATGGACATGTCATCTGAGGAATGGGAGGTTGAAATGGTTCACGACTGGCTCCATCCCCGTGTCTTTGACCTGTCTGTCTCCTCTCCACCTATCTCAGATTTTCCCATCTCTCATGTTTTTGTAACCAATAAAGGAAATAGTTTCTAGGATTTTTTAATATAGTGCCAAATGATAAATTGTTAATGATAAATAAATAGATAAATCCTTGCGTTTTCATATAACCATATATGTATAAACATATAACCAAGATAGCAGCTGAGTAGCAGGGCTGTGTTCGGGTTTCTGAGTCTGGCGCTTGTCCGCTCCCATCTGTTTTCCTTTTTTTGTTTTATTCTCTTTAAAGCCTTCTGCGCCGGGGTCATCGGCATCAGCGTGGCAGCAAGAGTGGGCTGTTTGTGGAATGGCAGCAGTGTTCTAACATTTGGAGGCTGTGCCAGCATGTTTGTGACTCCTCCCAGCAATCAGCAGCAAAGCTCCTCCCGAAAATCAGCGACATTGGAATCGGCAGAATGTTTGTGACTCTGCCGGACAAATCTCTCTCCTGTGATCGGAGGCAGCAAAAGACTACAGGCCATGGTTAAGCCTGGGTACCTGCACTGGAGACTTAGTGCTTATAGAGATGGAACTTAAGATCGGGACATTTTTCTTTCCTTTTGGCTCTGTTGTTTTTTAATTCTGGTGCCAGAGAATGGTGACTTTGTGCACTTTTCACTGTACTCCTGTCTTCTTATACTTGAGCACACATGACGATAAAATCTAATTCTAATTCTAGTTAGATAACACATAGAAAGCTATTTAGCCCAACATGAATGAGTGATCTAATTTGTTCCACTCCCTTGCACTTTCCCCGCAGCCCTATGTTTTTTTCTTCCTTTCAAGCATTTATCCAATTGTCTTTTTTAATGTAACTATATAATTTGCTTTTGTTCTGTCAGGCAGTGCATTCCAGATAGAGGCAGGAGTTGGCTAATTAGCCCCTCAAGCCAATATCCAATCAGATCATCTGTCCTCACTCCCTATATCCATCTTTGCCCATATCACAATCTGTTAACAAACAGGGAAATGATGGTCAAGTGGCAGTATGGCAATCCTATTAATCCAGAGATCCAGGTTCAAATCCCACCATAGCAGATGGTGGAAATTGAATTCAATAAAAAATTAGAATTAAGAGTCTAGTGATGACTATGAAAACTGTTGACGATTGTCGAAAAACCTATCTGGTTCACTAATGTCCTTTAGGGAAGGAAATCTGCTACCCTTACCTTGTCTGGTCTACATGTGACTGCAGACCCACTGCACTCTTAACTGCCCTCTGGGCAATTAGTCATGGGAAGTAAATGCTGGTCCAGTCAGTGATGATCACATCCTGTGAATGAATTAAAAAATCTATTGATGTACTTATTGCCCATCCCTAATTGACCCAGGTGAAGAGAGTGCTGAGCTGCCTCCTTGAATCACTGCAGTCTTTGTGTTGTAGGGACATCTGTAGAGCCATGGGGATGACTTCCAGGATTTTGACCCACAACAGTAAAGGAATGGGCAGTATAGTTCCAAGTCAGGAAGGTGAGTGCCTTGGAGGGGAGCATGCAGGTGGTAATGTTTCCATACCTCTGTTGCCCTTGTCCTTCTAGGGCTTGAAGGTCATGGGTTTTGAAGATGCTGTCAGAGGAGCTTCGATGAGTTGATGAAATTTATCTTGTAGCTGCCACTGTGCATTACTCATGGAGAAAGTGGACGTTGAAGTGCTGGATGGGGTGGCAATCAAGCAGGCTGCTTTGACCTGGATGGTATTGATCTTCTTAAGTGTTGTTGGAGCTGCACCCATCCAGACAAGTGAGGAATATTCCATCACATTCTTGACTTGTGCCTCACTGGTGGTAAACATGCTTTGGAGGAATCAAGAAGTGAGTTACTAGCCGCAGGATTCCCAGCCTCTGACCTGCTCATGTGGTCACAGTGTTTATATTGTCATGACTGTGACAGAAATGCACGGATAATCGAGCCTAACTGCTTCACAAAGTACGTGGACCAAAAAGGTAAATGTTTTATTATATCGATAAAGTCATCAATTTGTTTTTGTTTTGTACTACGGTGCTGTATAAAGTTTTGTCAGGGGTTTAATTAACTCAAATAGCTAATTTTATTAGACACACACAATAAGTGGTAAGACTGGTTAACAAATACAGTATAATGTGGAATTAAACAGTATCCCTTGGTCCCAAACATACAATACATTCGCACGACAGGTGAGATAATGTGGCTGCGCAGAGATGATATGGGTTTTAAAAACAAAACACAAAGGGAAGTTCCGAGATAACAAGCATGGGGCTGGATGAACACAGCAGGTCAAGCAGCATCGTAGGAGCAGGAAAACTTGACGTTTCGGGCCTAAACCCTTCATCAGAAAATTTTCTGATGAAGGG
>JAHRHZ010000105.1:3000687-3019835 GCA_024137785.1 Ginglymostoma cirratum
GAAACGTCAGCCTTCCTGCTCCTCTGATGCTGCTTGGCCTGCTGTGTTCATCCAGCTCTACACCTTGTTATCTCAGGTTCTCCAGCATCTGCAGTTCCTGGTATCTCTGTTACCGGACACGTTGAGTTTCTCCAGCATTTTGTGTTTATCATCTTCCACTCTCACTGTCCCTCTGTGCCACCAAAATACTTTTAGACCCTGTGAGAATTATGACGTCCTTACTCAGTTATGACACAATCCTTTGTGCCTTTAGGCTCACAATGGCTGGCATTTATATAATGTATACTATAACAACCCAGGGATTGTTAACATCGACAGGACTGTTAACAAACAGAACTTGACACGAAGCCACAGAGGTATTGGGACAAAAGCTTGATGAAAGAAGATAGGCTTGAAGGAGTGTATAAAAGCTGTCAATAGGGTTTTTTTTCTTTTTTGGGGAAAGATTATCAATACCTTGGGCCTGTACATATCTCAAAAGGTGTGAAATGAGAGGTGGATGTACAAGAGCCAGAATTGCAAGAATGTAGAGGCCTGTAAAGTTTTAGGGCTTAGAAATATTGTAAGGTCTGAGAGGGATAGACATGTAGTGAGTTAGAAATGATTTTTTAACTTGAGGCATTTCACAACCACAAGACAGGTAGATTGCAAGCATTGGGGACGATGGGTATTTGGGACTACTGAGCACCGACCAGTAGTTACTTCTGTTGATTAATATCTGGATCTGACCTGGGATGCAATTGTCTCCAGGTCTTGTACTGTCCTTTCATCTAGGTGAGAAGGCCAGGTTCAAGTCTCACCTGCCCCAGAAGAATATCTGGACAGGTTATTTTAATGTTTTTTTTTTAAATTATCTGTGGTCCTTTTAGATTGTACATTGTGGTGGATTTTGGATTACAGCCATGTCACTGGTGTAACAGATGCCCATCAGTTATCCCAGTGGAATCATAAGAACTGTTTGAGAATGAGGCAGGTGATATTTGAAAGTTGGTGAGATTGAGCAAGTTATTGGTTGTATGGTTTTTGTTTTAAATTGAGAGTACTGAACATGGAGAGGGATGAGGCTAAAATGAGGGGTTCCTGTTTGGAAATGCTTTCTGTATGTTACTATAAAATAACAGTACAGTTTTAAGGCAAGAGCCAAGTATCAGTTGTGATATCGATTAAACATCCTTCTGCTGCTTTGGTAGCTTAACCAAGTTTCCTAACTATGCTACTGAAATATATATATTCTGATAATCAGCATGATGTGTACTTCTGAAGTTAGATCATATTTCTCCAGTGTCAAGGGTTTTAAAATAGATCCTGATGCAGCTCATTGTTGGGAAGCGTGCCTTCATGTCCAGGGCTACGATCTAAAGCACTGTTACTTGACTGATACGTAAACATGCTCCGACATTTACTGCAGTGATTGATTGTGCCTGTACTTGTAATTCACTATTTGATCTCCTATTTATGTTTCTGTGGTGACTATTACCAAGTGGACTGATTTCCTTCTCCACAAGAAAGGGAAAGTAAATGGGAGAAGAAAGGAACTGAAACTGTGAACCTATCGTGTTCTGTTAAATCTCTCCTTTCACTTTCTTCATGATCATGGCATGATTCATTCTCTCAATTTTTCCTTACTTTCTCCACCATCAATCTCCAATTCGCCTATTTAAAAGTAGCATTTATTTAGCACCTTTCATGACCATCGGATGTCTCAAAGGACTCTACAGCCATTGTACGTCTTTAAGTGTAGTCATTGTTGTAATTTTAAGAAATTTTGAGACAATATACACAGCAAGCTCCCACAGACAGGTTGGTAATGACTAGATTATCCATTCTTGTCATGTTTGACAAGATAAGTATCAGTGGGAATAACTGCATCATTGAAAGAGTGTGGTGTAATCGTTTACACATTAGAGTACAGATGGGGCCTTGATTTAATGGCTTATAATCTCTTCCACCCACCACCACCCCCACTCATGCGATTTGGATTCTGCTGAGTGGGTGCGGATTCTTTCATTGATTGCACCACTGGTCAGTCAAAGAGGGATCTATGACTTTGGCCATCTCCCCCAGTAGCCTGTTTGTTTGTTTACTCTGAAGTGCTGTGTGAGGTTAGCGGGCTATAAATATATAAACACAAGTTGTTTCTAAACTGGACACATTAAGCAACATGACAAACACCAAATTCCAGTGTAACTTCCGACAGCTGTTGTACAAGCTATGAATAGAAACAGCAGCTTTACTGAAGATCAGGGGTGAATGGGAGGTGTGGAATGTGTAGTGATGCTTTCGTACATTGAAGGTGCTATAGAAATGTAAGATGCTGCCAAAGTGGAGGAAATGGTTACCATTGAATTTAAACAGGTGCCTGTTTTGATCTTTGTGAAGGATTTCAAATGGATATTGAAGCAGAAAGGGAAATTCTGTTGGCTGACTAGAGACCTTGGTAAAGCACGTGTGGCAGTGCTGAGACCGTGAAACAGAATTACTGCTAAATCAGTGACTGAGATGGAGGGAGGGAATCGTGGCAAGTCAGTTTGTACTCTGTATACTTCCATAAAAAAGCTATAAATCCCAAACTACTTTTACTAATGCTGTTAATTGAGGGATGAATATGAGCCAAGGCACCACAGTGCCATGGAATCCCTCTGTGTCCATGTGACAGGACATGGTTTTCTTTAGTTTCGTGTCTCAACAGGAAGATAACTGTGACAGTTCTTCCTTAGTGCTGTATACTGGGAGTATCAACCTGGATTAAATACTCAAGTCCTATGAATGGGACTAGATTCTATGACCTTCTAACTGACTTAAGCGTGCAACCGCTGAACAATGTCTGACATGGGTTCTTAACTTTGCCTGAGCTAGAGCTGCTGTCCACACTGACTGGGCGATAGTGGGGCTTTTTAAGCCACCCCTCTGGGCAGTTCAGTATTATCAGGTCAGCTTTCACATCGGTACTTAACTAACTGAGCACTGGAGGTCAACCCAAGCTTCATTTATACCCTTGCCTTATCATCTTATAAATTTAAAATTTAAAATAAAGGAATTTG
Organism: Ginglymostoma cirratum; assembly: GCA_024137785.1. Taxonomy (NCBI): domain Eukaryota; kingdom Metazoa; phylum Chordata; class Chondrichthyes; order Orectolobiformes; family Ginglymostomatidae; genus Ginglymostoma; species Ginglymostoma cirratum. Next base: position 3,003,729 of record JAHRHZ010000105.1, read on the forward strand.
CTGTCATCCTGAGAAGTTTATTAGATCACAGTTTCCACATTTCCACTATCCATTCCATGAAGAGGTGCTTCCCTGAACAGTCTAGTTCCAATTTAAAGTTTTCCCCTCGTGCCCAGTCAGAGGAAATTGTTTCTCTGTATAGATTCTTTAATTTAAATGCTTAAGGTTATGTTAACTTAATAAGTTATGTTAATATGTTAAAACATAATGGAATGTTAGTTTTTTCTTGAAAATACCAACCTTGTTTATGCAATTTGTGCTCATAATTGAACTTTTTTAGCCTGGTGATATTTGTTGAACTTCAGCTACATGTTTTGCTAGACCAGTATATCCTCCTCTGTGTGGTGTACTGATTGAGCACAGTACTCCAGGTGTGTCTAACTGAAGCTTTATGTAATAGCATGATGCCTGTCCTTCAGTGCAAATTGCAACTGCTAATCTAGCCCTGGTTTTAAAGCTCCGGCTAGAATACCAAGTTGGAAAACCAAAAGATTTTCTTCTGTCATTTTTAATCCTCAGCAAGGAAGTTTGGGCTATAAACAGGACTATTTGCATGGCAGCAGAAGCAATGGACAGGGCTACACGATCCCTCAACCAAAGGTTAAGTATAAGCTTTGCTTCCAGTTGAGTGGCTGTGGACAATGAAACAACATACGGTATGTGGAAGTTCCAAAAATATACTATTTCCAATGATGCGGGACCCCATCACATTAGAGAAAAAGACAAGGCTGAAATATTTGCATACATCCCCAGTCAGTGCTGAATGGATGATCCATCTCTGCCTCTTTCTGTGAGCTTCACCAGTACAGCTATCAATCTTCAACCAATTCGATTCTCTCAAGATATCGTGAAATTGTTGATACTGCAAAGGCTGTGTTCTGACCACGTGCTGGCAATTCAACTGAAGATTTGCTTCAGAACTGAATGCACCTCTAGGCAAGCTGTTCCAGAACAACTACAACACCGATGTCTGTCTGACTGTTTTTTGTTTTAAAAAAAAAATTGCCCAGGTATGTACTAGTCATAAAAAAGCAGGACAAATCCAACATGGCCAATTACCAGTTCATTGGTCTAATCTTGACCACCAGCAAAGTGATGGGGCAGGTTTCTAACTGTGCTATCAAGTGGCACTTGTAAGCAACAACCTGCTCACGGCACAATTTTGGTTCTGTCAGGGCCACTTGGCGCCTGACTTAATAACAGCTGAACTCCGGAGGGAGGTTAGAGTGATTGCCTTGACATCAAGACACTATTAGACTGAATATGGTATCAAGGAGTACCAGCAAAACAGCAGTCAATGGGAATTGTGCCACATAACTGCTAGTCAAGGCCATCTCCAGTAAGAAAAAAAAATTGACTATTCTCCCTCAATAACATTGATTGCTGAAGCCAACTATTGATATCCTGGGGTTTACTGTTGACCAGAAATTGAACTGGACTAACTATATAATCACTGTGGCAACAAGAGCAGCTCAGATGTTAGAAATTCTGCAGTGTTTCATCAAAGCCAGTCCTTCATCTGTAAGGCACAAGTCAGGAGCATGATGCAATACTCTCCACTGGCTTGAAACGTACAGCTCCAACACCACTGAAGCTTGTCATCATGCAGGACCTAGCAGCCTGCTCAACTGGGACTCTGTCCACCATTCACTTCCTTCGTTAATGATGCATTATGATAGCAGTGCGTACCATCTACCAGATGCACTATAGTATCTTGCCAAGTGTCTTTTGATAGAACTTTACATATCTGTACCACTTAGAACAAAGGTGGCAGATGCATGGGAGCACCTCACCTGCAAGTTCCCCTCCAAGACTTCTCCAACTGACTTAGAACTTGCCTTTTCTTAGGGAAGTAAAGAGTGGGCAGTAAATGTTGGCAAAACTTGCGGTGCCTACATCCTGTTAACTGGGGAGACAAGTGGCTTGTTTAGTGTGTATGCCACATCATATTAGTAGTGTTGTGAAACTCGGCCTAGTGCTGTTATGTAACAAAGTTTGATTTGCACAGGAACTGTTGCACCCTGCCCCTCCCAAAAAGAAACTCCACTGCCAGACTGCAGAGATTTAAAAATTGATTTAATTAAGGTGCACAGTTTCCCTTCTTGATCTCCAAGTACAGTCTCATTATTGCAGTGGTTTGGTTAGATGAAGCACACATCTAATTTGCTTGTGTTGTGTCTGTTTTGATGGATAACTTAAGCTTCATGAAATCATAACTGTTTCCAGCATTTATACTCCTCTAAATGTGTGAAGTACTTTAAAGTTGGAAGACATTCTAATGATGCAACAAGTCAGATAGTGTTTATGACTTCCCTAACCCTGGCTGTTAATCTCCTTCTGTTTCGGAGTCTTTGTGACATCTTGTAGAATTGCTCATGGATTACCGTGGTTCCTGGAAGTCTGCACCTATTGCAGCATTTTTATAGGAATACTTATTGGGACACAACGTCCATTTTAGTGGTGGGTGACCCCAAATTTCTAGTTTCTGTGCAACTGCATTGTGTACCATCTCTTTCTCAAGGTCTTTTCTTCCTATTCTCAAAGCACTGACTGTTGCTAAGGTGCAGTCGAACAGTTCTGGTCACTACATGAAAGTGCTTCCGAAAGCTGGGATTGGGGTGATAAGTGGAATTATGAGCTGAAATGTTGGGCTCCTGAGCACTGAGGTAACAATGGCTGATGTGGAATGCTGAGCAAGTTATAACAACTGTGCTCCTGCTTGAACAGACTCCTGTTTTCATGGCCTTCTAACACTGTCACAACCCCTTGATGAGAACAATTTTCAAGTCTCGCTATGGAATCCCAGTGGGAAATAAACTTGGAAATCGCTGCCTGTGATATCTCTCCCAGGGTGCTTGTGGATGAGACAATGGATTGAGTGCTTTCTGATCTCTATAAGGCCTTGATCTCTTTCTGTCTGAGCTGTCTCCAGACTTAATTCCTTCAACTTTAACCTTTTCCGCATCTTCATTTTCATTGCCTCGTCGTTGGCGGTCCTGTCTTCAGCTTGAAAGGGCCTCAAATCTGCACTTGCATCACTGAATTTGTCTGCTTCTCTACCCACCTTTCCTCCTTTAAGGTAAGCCTTGCAACCTGCCTCTGATCAAGTTTTTGGTGTCATCTGCTCTTGTATCGCTGTGTGCAGCTTAATGTTTGTCTGAAAATGCTCCTGTGAAGTTTTTTTTTAGGGATGCTTTGCTAAAGGCACTGTGTGAATGCAAACTAGTTTATCGAGCCACTGATTCATGTAGCGCAATCACTGAGAAGATCACCACTAGGCAGGAGTGAGAGAGTGCACTGATTTGCATTGTGGGGACCTTACTTGAATGTTTCTGGATGTACACTGTCTTCAAGTTTAATTTAGTTATAACATGTCCTGTCAAGTACAGCAGGTCTACTGTAATGAAACCAGGCAGCCAAAATATTCTCTGGAAAATTCCAGTTGTTCCTGTTGCAGACTTGGCTGTAGGCTGACGAATGATATTGGATACATGGGAAGGCGATACAGATACTGAATGTTACCTTAGACTTTAACTATCTGTCCACTGGTAACATAGGAACAGGAGGGGAGGGAGATTACAAAGAAATATTAAGCAAATTTCTACTAAACCCCTGGTAAATGGACAGGTAAGGGCTGATTTGATTAAAGTTTTCAACATCTAAAGGGGAGCAGTAGGATATAAAGGACAAAAGTCCTGCTGTTCAGGGAGTCTAAAATTGGGAAAGATTTAAAAGCTAGTGAGACCTGTCAGAATTTTAATTAGGAAACATCTTATGCTAATAAAAAGTTTCCACATCTCTACTGCAGGAAACAAATGATTTAAACCAAGGTTACAATTTGCAGATTATCTTAATAGATTTCTGTAAATTCAAAAGAGGGCATTGAAAGATAAGAGTATCAAGTCACAGGTCAGCCATGACCTCACTTAAAGTTGCATCAGGCCTGAGGGATTTAATACCACCTTGAAGGTCAAGTATCATTTTGGGAAATCTACAAAGTATCCTATCTCTTCTAAGATGAGGTGCTCAGAGCCCATTACAGTGTTACAGATGTTCCAGGTCTTTAACTGTGAAAGTTCCATTTCTATTGCCTTTGATTTTTGGCATCTATATAAAATGGCATCAGATTCATCAGGCATGATCTATTCTTTAAATCTGTGCTGACTCACTCCATTTGCTAACGTTTTAAGGTGTTCAAGTGCGCTATCCTTAATTATAAACTCTAGTATTTTCAGGACAATAGAGGTTAGGCAACCTGTCTATAATTTCCATTAGAGATAATAGGTACTGCAGATGCTGGAGGATCCGAGATAACAAGGTGTGGAGCTGGATGAACACAGCAGGCCAAGCGGCATCATAGGAGCAGGAAAGCTTGATGTTTTGGGCCTAGACCCTCCTTCAGAAATGGGAGAGGGGAAGAGGGTTCTGAAATAAATAGGGAGAGAGGGGGAGCCTCTTTACTGGCTCCATCCCCGCCTCTTCGACTTGTCTGTCTCCTCTCCACCTATCCTCTCCTCTATCCACCTTCTATCCGCCTCCCCCTCTCTCCCTATTTATTTCTGAACCCTCTTCCCCTCCCCCATTTCTGAAGAAGGGTCTAGGCCCGAAACGTCAAGCTTTCCTGCTCCTATGATGCTGCTTGGCCTGCTGTGTTCATCCAGCTCCACACCTTGTTATCTATAATTTCCATTGTTGTTTTTTAAATGGAGTAGCAAACAGATTTCCAATCTAATGGAACGCTTTGGAAAATGTTAAATAAAAATCGAAATAATTGTGGATGCTGTAAATCACAAACAAAAAATAATTGCTGGAAAAGCTCACCAGGCCTGGTCGCATCTGTGGAGAGAAATCAGAGTTCATGTTTCAGGTCAAGTGCTTCCTCAGTTCTGCCAAACCTCCTGAGCTTTTCCAGTAATTTCTGTTTTTGTTTGGAAAACGTTTAGTTGTAGACCATCTTCGATGTCCTAATGGCTTCCTTTTAAACGTTTGGTTGGAAATAATCCAGTGTGGGGGTTTTGTCCCTTTGCTTCCTTGTTTCCTCATTTCAGATGAATTTGGTATTTGAGATTTTCTATTTAACTTTAATTGTTTTGTCCATAACCCTTGTAAAAATTTGGAAATGTTCCCCCATCTCCTCCCATGGCATCTCCACCACTGGATACAAAGTTAGCATGATTGTAAGAGAGTGGGACAGTCATCAGCTGAGTATTTGATTGTCTTCCTGACATTGATCTAAGCTCAATGAGGTGTGGTGACTAGGGTTGAGTTTTGTGCTCAGCTGGGCCACATTGGCAGTATTCTATGTAGTGTTTCTACTCCAGTTGTGAATTTGTTTTACCAAAACACAGTGGATATTAAAATCTTTTTTGACATGTTCATAAGTCACAAAGCTTATCCAGTAAGTCACAGAGCAGGTAGGGCTCAGATTGCATCCCTGATCCACAGAGAGTGATGTAAACCTTTGTCATATTGAGCTTGGGTTGGAGAAAGTCAAACCAGCTGGAATCCCTGCATTTGATTTCTGCTGTAGGATATGGCCATTGAGCTCACTCTGCTGTTCTCTCAATTTCAAGCTTTGTGCATTTGTGCATTAATTAAGAAAATGCATTCCTGTAGTGCCTTTGATAAGGTAATCAGTACTTCTTTTTAAATGTTAAGGTGGGAAACATGGCTTCCAATTCATGCACAGCAAGGTACAGCAAACAGCCAACAGCCATCTGACCAGATCATACAGGCTTTTAAAGTGATGGCTAATGGATAAAGATCGGCCATGACACTGAAGAGAACTCAGTTCCCCTGATCTCAAAAAATGTGCCATGTTAATACCGAGAGTAATGTCGTCTTGGATCTCAGCACATACGGTGTCTCAGACTTTTCTCCAAGTTGTTAGTTTCATACTGAGGTTGGGGGTGTGATTGGAAAGATTGGTTTCAGTTTCCTGGTATGAGCTTAAACATGAGCTGAGTGCAAATCTTACGAATGAGCTTGTTGCTTTTAGTTTCTGTAGTGACTTGAGCAGGGCTGGTCATCCTTCCTCTCTTCCCCCCCCCCAATATCTGTTTATCTGTTTTGAAACAGTGGAGGTCAAGCAGCTGCCAGTCATGTGCTTTTCAGAAAGAAATACTGCACATCATCAACAACATTTTGTTCCTGGACTGATTAAAAATAACTGTTTGTTCCAATATCGAGTGATGGAAGTTCACCCAAGCATGTCAGTAACTCCATCTGGAGCAGGCCTATTTCTGTCAGCATCATTTCTAGGGGATTTCTATACCCAGCGACTATTCTTATCTGCTACATGTAGCCATTTGTAGTTGTATGTCAACACTTGTGTATTGTAGTCGAGTCAGAGTCCAGTCTTGCATCTTATTGTGAGTTTTGTCCTGTGCAGGTGTGTTCTTGATGAGCATTGAGCTCTGTCGATACTGTTTGTGACTACGAAGTAACAGTATACAGGACAAATATGCTGGGAGCTCAACCTGTGGAATTTACTAGCAGATATAACCTTTGCTACACATGCTATTTTTAATCAGTTACCCTTTATAAGCAATCTGCTTGTTTTTGTGTAGGATTTTAAATTCCTTCAGTTTTGGTAGTGGGGTAAGTTGCATAGTGACTGATCTTCACCTGAGAAGTTCCAAGCCTTAAACCTGATTGTTGGGACCACTGGTAGTGTTAATGCCTCACCGGACCTGGGGCTGGCGGATATGCTCAGTTTTCTGAGAACAATGTTTGTGAAAAGTAAAACTTCCACACTTAAGATTTAGGAAAGAGTTCATGATTACTCATGAGGTATAATTCCCCCCAAAAAATTGCATTTTGAGCAATTATGCAAAAGAGCTGGAATTTTCTTTATACCAACATCTTTTGCACACTGACCAACCATGTCCTTCAATTTTATCCCTAATTGGACTTGTACAGTGAGCAGCCAGTAGATCCAAAACTAGTGGAGTTGATTATTAAAGATAGATTGGAAAGGGGCTTTAGAAATGCCAAAGGACTTTACAGCCATTGTATGTTTTTCTAAGGTTCCGTCAATGCAGACCAGAGAGAAATTGCAAGATTTAGAATCACTGTATTCCTCCAATAATATATTTCTAGTATAACTGATCACCACCTTTGGCTTTCAGTATCCTTTCATCCTTTGTTCAGAATGGAGACACTGAATAGGTTAATAATGAACAGGCAGTTCTCGCTTTCAACTGTGTGGATTCGGTTTTCCTTTTTGTTTTGAGGCAAGACTCTGGGAATCTCCTATGTCTTATTCCACACTTCACTCTTGAACAACAGCAGTAATGGAGCTGTATTTTTTGTCAACTGCATAAGGGATACAAGACAATGGAGGCTGCTTTGCTGATAAGATGGTGTAGAGTGATTTGCAGCAATATAAAGTATTGAGTTTGACTTTTTTATAACATAAACGCTGGTATCAAATGTGTACTCAGTCTTAATGTCTGCATTGTCTTGTTGGACCTTCAAGGCATCAACATTTCCAGTTAACTTGTCTCCTTTCGATTTGTGTGTCTGCAAATCTGAGCCCATTCAAAACTGTTACCTGTGTCCTATTCTTAAAATTCTGCTCATGCAACTTGGATCTAAGTTGATTCCTGATCAAACATTCTCAATTTGAACATTTTTCTTTTTCGTTTTCATGTTCCTGTAGGCCTTACTCCCCCATCACAAATTTCTTTTGACGCTTCAACTCTGTTTATTTAACATAGAAAAGGTCTAGAAAGAACTGTGGATGCTGTAAATTGGGAACAAAAACAAAGTTGCTGGGAAATCTCAGCAGGTCTGGCAGCATCTGTGAAGGAAAAAACAGAGTTAACGCTTCGGGTCTGATGACCCTTCCTCGGAAGCACAAATGTCTGAATGCTGCCTAATCTTCTTCCTCCTTGAGATGGTGGGGATTCTAATACTGAACCTGAGAAGGTCCTCTTTCTGGAGAGACTGCTGTTCTGAGAAAGGGTCACCCAGACCCAAAACGTTAACTCTGTTTCTTCCTTCACAGATGCTGCCATACCTGCGGAGATTTTCTAGCAACTTTGTTTTTTCCTCTTCTATGCTAATTTGGTTTCTTGAGTATTCCCAGTTTTATCCGGTCTTTGATGGTTACACCTTTTGCTTAGGTCCAAAGCTCAGAAATACCCTCCGTACAATTCTCTGCCTTTCTTTGTTTCGATCCTTTTTGAGACACTCCTTAAAACCTACCTGTTTAACTGAGTTTTTAGTAACATGTCTCCACGGTATCCTTATGCGCTTTGTTGTCAAATTTTATCCGATAATCCTCCTGCAACATGCTTCAATATTTTATTACGTTAAAGGTACTCAAATAAAGTTCTAACTTGGATGTGGAAAATTGGATTTTTATACAAATCTGATAAACATTGTCCCCTAGACTGTGTTTTTACTGGGCTTAAGTTATCGACTATATATGCAGAGTGATTGCAAGGTAAGATGAAGGTGTTGTTTCTCTGCTGGAATACTTTAACACATTCTGTTCCTCTTTCTTTCTTTTCTTACTCCTCTCCAGCCACCATAAGCCCACAGATGTCTGAATGCTGCCTAATCTTCTTTCTCCTCAAGATGGTGGGGATTCTGATACTGAACCTGAGAAGGCCCTCTTTCTGGAGAGTCTGCTTTTTTTCTGTAGTTTTGCTTTCGGTCTCTAGATATTCCAGTCTGGGCTTGTGTTTATATCTGACCATTTATAGGCTGTACTGTTATTACATTATGACAGTATCTACACTTCAGAAATACCTTATTGGCCATAAAGAGCTTTGAAATTCTTTGTGAAAGATTGTACATAAATGTAAGTCTTTTTCCCTTTCAAATAGGCCACTACAGTAACAAGCTGTATTTCTGTGGTGTCTGTAACCTTGTGAAACAATGTATGGCATTCTGAGGGTTTCTCCCCCTTCTAGAGAATGTTGTCAGCTTGCTTTGCATGTTCTCTTCCACTTTCTTTCACTACCCTCTTCATCCTTTATCCCATCTCTTTTTGAAACCTGAAGGTGTAAAAACATGCATCACTGTTCTGTGACGCCTCGTGTTGGCATCTAGTCTGATGTGTTGGTGTTTACATGAATAATTACAAACTGGCAGTGAAAACTCTGCTTGTTCAGTTTTACTTCTGACTGTCTCAGTATCATAAAAGACAAGCCTGTCTGTGGATTTATTTGCCTTTTAAATAAACTATTACTGAAAATCATGCCTGTATACTAATTATATCAAACATGAGCTACCAACAAAACGTGTAGTTGACTGCTGAACAATCTGTGTCAAATGCAGGCATGTTCATGGATATTGAACTACAGTGCTTATTTAATCTTTGGTAATGAGCACTGAGGGGGTACAAAAGGATATGTAACACAAGGAGGATAATTATTGGTATTATGTTGCTTGACGAGTATTATGACACTTACCAGGGAATACAGACACAGTGGATTTAATGTCACATGAAAAACTGTTTGCTACAGCAGCCTCTTGGCCCCTACATGAACTGGGGGCTGTAGGAAAGGAGTGGCATGGTTAAATACCATGTTGACTGAAGACTTCAATAACCTTGCTGACACCTCCAAAGTAGGATCTAGACGCTTTCAGATTTCAATTTAAGATGAATCAGCCCTGTGTTTAGAAGTGTTTCTAATTGTATTGCTTCATGAACTTGCAAATGGCTTCAGTGAAATGTCTGATCCTCTCTAGCTATGTTGGTTTTAAGCAAATGCTGTGTTTTGACATAGTGACATCGGTTTGCATGAAGGAGGGTTGGAGTTTGGACTGAATGTTTTGGGGATATTCTTAGAGTACGAAATGTTACATGACCTTGAAGAGTGAAACCAGCACAATATACTGATAAATTACCATATTATATATTTTGAATCACAAGAACAAATTATTGGAAAAACTCAGCAAGTCTGGCAGTATCTGTAGGGAGAAAACAGTTGATGTTTCAGGTCCAGTGACCCTTCTTCAGAACTGATTTTGGCTGAAGATGGGACGGGGGAGGTGTAAATGATAAGTGGCAATGGAGCCCAGAGCGAGAGAAAAACAGTTGGGCAGATAAAGGAATGGGTAAAGGTCAGCCTGGGAGAATTAACAGCTGCCAGTGGGGACCATTAGTAGCTGATAAGGGTTCTTTGTGGTGGCAGTCCATATGTTAAAGTCTGATGAGTGGGATTTAGAGTAAGGACATGGGAGAAGATGCTGAGGCCCTGAAATTGTTGAACTCTATTATTGAGTCCAAATGATTGCAGGGTTCCCAAGTGAAAAATGAGATGCTGTTTTTCTAGCTTGCATTGAGCTTTGCTGGAGCATTACAGTAAGCCAAGACATGTTAGTCAGGGGTGGTGCTGAAGTGGCAGGCAACAGGAAGCTCAGGGTCATCTTTATGTACAGAATGTAGGTGTTCCGCAGAGCTGTTTTGGACAACTTCTCCTTTAACTCTTTCCTCATCCCCCTCAGGTCAAAGATGTGGCCATGGGTACTTGCATGGGCCGCTGTTATGCCTGTCTCTTTGTGGGGTATGTGGAACATTCCTTATTCCAGTCCTATTCTGGCCCCCACCCACAACTCTCTCTCCTGTACGTCGATGACATCATCAGTGCTTTACTCTCTTGTCTGGAATTGGAAAAATTAATCAGTTTTGCTTCTAATTCCCAACACCCCTTTCCTTCATTTGGTTCATCTGACTCTCCCTTCCCTTCTTTGGCATTGGTTTCCATTTCTGGGGATAGGCTGGACACTAATGTCCATTACAAACTCACTGCCCCTAACAGTTATGTCAACTGTATATCCTCATACCATGCTTTCTGTAAACACTCTATTCCATTCTCCCAGGTGTCATCACTTCTATTCTGATAACAGCTTCGACAAGGGGGTCTCTGAAGTGTCCACCACCTTCCTTAGCAGAGGTTTACCCACCAGCCTAATTGATAGGGCCCTTAGTCGTGTCTGATCCAACTCCTGCACTTTGACCCTCACCCCTTCTCTTACCTCCCACATGGTGAGAGGATCACATACCCCCCCCCCCCCCAACTGCGGTCCCACCACTCCTCCAGCATACACATCTAGAGATGTGCATCCAGCGGGATGCTGCCACCAGATGCAAATTCCCCTTCCCTGTCTTGTCAGCCTTCTGCAGGGACCATTCCCTCTGGGACACCCTCATCCACTCTTCCTTCACTCCCAACACCTTCCCCTGCAGAAGGTGTAACACCTATTCTTTTCGTTTCCTTCCTCCCTTCTCACTACCCAAAGCCCCAAATAACTTTCTATGTGAAGCAGTAATTTACCTGCATTTCACACAACCTAGTCTACTGTGTTTGCTCACAATCTGGCTTGCTGTACAGTGGGGAGGTGAAACGCAGACCGGGCAACCGCTTTGCAAAGCACCTACATTCTGCAAAAATAAGCCTGAACTTCTAGTTGCCTGCCACTTTAACACACTATCCTGTTCCCTGGCCAACATCCCTATCGCAGGGATAATAGGAACTGCAGATGCTAGAGAATCCGAGACGACAAGGTGTAGAGCTGGACAAACACAGCAGGCCGAGCAGGAAAGCTTGACGTTTTGGGCCTAGACCCTTCATCAGAAGTCTCTATCTCAGGCTTGCTGGAAGCTGGAAGAGCAGCATTTCATTTTCCACTTAAGGACCCTGCAGCTTTCAGGACTCAATATTGAGTTCAATAATTTTAAGGCCTGAACATTTTCTCCCAAGTCCTTACCCCAACTCCCACACATCAGGCCTTGTCTACTACCACACACAATCCATTATTAGCCACTAATGGCCCCCATTAGAGCTATTCATTCTCCTGGGCTGACCTTTACCCGTTCCTTTGTCTGTCCACTGGTTTTCTGTCTCACTGGGCTCCATCTCCACCTATTGGTTACTTCTTCCTTCCTCACCCCATCCCATTTTCAGTATTTGTACCATTCTTCCCCAGCTGAAAACAGTTCTGAAGAAGGGTCACTGGACTGGAAATGTTAACTGTTTACTTTTCACAGATGCTGCCAGACCTGCGTTTTTCTAGCAATTTCTTTTTGTATTCTGATTTCTAGCCGCTGTAGTATGTTGTCATTTTTTTGGGTGTTGGTTGGAATGTGTTGTACATTCGAGTTTTCATTGTTATCAGACCTGGCACATTTACTTTCTCCAGATCAGTAAATTCCAGCAACATGAACACCATACAAAAGTTGCTCAAAATTGATAGCTCCTTTTCTTTCATCATTTATGTGCGTAATAACTTGTTTTCTTGGCAGTGACAAACATTGGGCGACTTTACCATATGAACAAACAAATCAGAAGGTGGATCATAAGCTGCCATTCTGCTACCTAGTGTGGGATGTCACCATCAGAGACGCACTTTCTCCTTCCATGTCAGCGTTCCACAGGTACTGTTCCCTCTGGGACACCTTGGTCTACCCCTCCTGCACTCCCAGTACCCCCATGCAATCACAGGAGCTGCAACACATCTTGCCCATTTACCTTTTCACTCCATTATTCAAGGCCCTAGACACACTTTCCAGGTGAAGTGCTTCACTCGCTACTGAACTCAATGTTCACAATGTTGTCTGCTGTGCGTTGGGGAGATGAAATGCAAGACCAAGTGATCGCTTTGTGGAACACCTACATTCTGTCCATTAAAAATGACTTGAGCTCCCAGTTGCCTGCCACTTTAACACGCCACCGTGTTCCCATTGCCACCATTTTTGTCTTGGGCCTGCTGCGGTGCTTAAGCAAGCCTCAGCACAAACTGGAGGAAGAGCATGTCATCTTCTGTTTGTGGACCTTGCAGTTTTGTGAGGCCATATCAAGTTCAATAAGTTTAGAACCCGAGTACCACTTTCCTTGTCTTTTATCCATCTTCAAAATGTAAGTCCTGTCACAACATTCATAGAATCCCTACAGTGTGGAAACTGATGCTTCGGCCCAACAAGTCCATGCTGACCCTCGGAGCATCCCACTCAGACCCGTCCCCTAATCTGCACATCCCTGGACACTGTGTGGGTAATTTAGCATGGCCAAATCACCCAGCCTGCACATCTTTGGACTGTGGGAGGAAATTGGAGCACCCGGAGGAAACCCACGCAGACATGGGGAGAATGTGCAAAGTCTACACACAGTCGCCCGAGGCTGAAATTGAACCTGGGTCCCTGATGCTGGGAGGCAACAGTGTTAACCAGTGAGCCACCGTGCCACCCAAGGTGTCCTTTCAGCACAGCAAAACTGTTTTATTCCCCTCAGTTTTTATCAGGTTTTTCTGTAGTCCCCATTTTTACCTATCTGTCTTTTCCTCTTCCCTGTATTACTGTTGGCGATCCCAGTACCAATCACATCTTGACGACCTGAAAATGATCCATTCATGTTTACTGTCTGCTTTCTGTTAGCCAATTTTCTATTCATTACTTTCCTTCAAAGAGTAGTTAAGTAACCCCATTAACCTAGAGACTGTTTAATAGTAAATGCTGGGTCTTTGGACCACAATTTATTGATATTAAATCTGTGAACTTGCTTGTACTGTACATCTGACCAATCCAAGCCAGGTGACTGCAAACAGAGAAACATAAGTTTTTTGTGTTCAGTATGGATACCTCGTTGGAGGTTATAATTTCGTTAATTATGTTTTGAGGGTTTTCCTTAATTTTTTCTCCTTTCTTTCTTGCTTTCTTTCCCCTATCACCATTGGTTATTTCTCTGTGGGGCACTGAGTTTGAAAGCCTGACAGCATTGATGCATTTGAAGCCGATCTTCCGTGTTTGAGCTGTCTCAATATGTTGCTTCACATCCGGTCCCCCGCTTCGCCCTTGCACCTATCCAAAAAAACCTCACCGTTTCCTTTCCTAGCTGGGTCGACGCTTATTGCGTCAGAGTGGCTGAGACTGTCTAGTTAACTGAATAAAGCTGTCCACAAATGGATGGTCATCACTCCTGACCAAACATCAAAGCGTGGATTAATATTTCATGAAGAATAATGAGGTTTCTAGTTTAGATTCAGTTAACTACACCGCAGAACAAATACAACTAGTTAACTCGGATCTCGATTTTGCTGAGCCATCCATTCATGCACGCCATGATCTGCAAAGGGTTGTGGATCTTCAAACCAGCAGTTCACATTGTACAGCACAGAGTTCAAAATACCAGACTATGGTTTATCCCCATGTCTACTTTAAAAGGATTGTACCATTCTAATCTGATCACTAACAGAGAAGGTATTAGCTACATTGGATTTCCTATATACTTGAAAATAGCTTGCATTTTTAATAATTGCAACAAATTGATTTGTTGGTCAATAATCTAATATTTAAAGCAATCCTGCATTGTGGAATCAATTTGTACTTTTAACTTGATCAATGACTGCAAATGCCAGTTCAACTGGGGCTTGTCACCACGGGACTGTGCTTTGTTCTAATGTGGGAGTTCTACTTTATGTTGAGATGTAGCTTTGGAAATTGGTGACAGTGTTCTCTCCTGGTCAAGGACAGCAGATTAGTCAGGCAAACGTTCTTATCATAAGAATAGAAATACTGGAGAAACTCACCAGGTCTGGCAACATCTGTGGAAAGATGGTTAACATTACTTTAGGTAGATTGAGCTGCTTTCTTTTTGTGTTCATGTCCATGTGCCTCTCTTGATCTCTTTAGCCTGTTCTAACTCTAACTGTGCTATTTATGCTATGTGATGTGTAGCTTTCTGCCTTTGGAAGGTTGCTTCAGTGTCCCAGAGCCTGCAGCACAGCAGATTCTGTTGATTCTAACTTGTATTACAGAATGATTGTCAATTTCTGTTTGGATTTTTTAAACCAACCTGCTCAGCAATATTATGACACACCTATGGAGCAGGTGGGATTTGAACCCAGGTCTCCTGCTGAGAAGTAAGGACACTACCACTATGCCATAAGAGCCCTCATTGACTCAATTTCTATTCATCAAATACATGTAGTAATGACAGGCAGCAGTTTATAGAGTGGGAGCTAATTTGGAGAGTTTCTGGTCAGACTATCCCATAGCTGTTGAGTTGCATAGTTTTCCTGTGTGAAGTGATTGCAGTAGTAGTAAGATCTTATTTTTCTCCCCAAAAATGAAGATGCCAACCTCCTCTTTCCCCTTAGATAACAAGTTGTAGAAGAAGGGTCCAGACCCGAATCGTCAGCTTTCCTGCTCCTCTGATGCTGCTTGGCCTGCTGTGTTCATCCAGCTCTACACCTTGTTATCTCAGATTCTCCAGCATCTGCAGCTCCTACTATCTCTTCTTCCCCCTCTTGTTTTTCTCTCACCAATTGTTTCCTCCTTCACCTCAAAAGATATAGCCTCCATTGTCTGGTCAGGTTCAAAGGGCAGTTGATGGTAAAATGGTGGTGTTGCTGGATCTGTGATCCAGAGATACCTGGCTAACGTCCTAGGTCATGCATTCAAGCCCCAACATGGCATATGGTGAAATTTGAATTCAATAAAATCTGGACTTAAAAGCTAGTCTAGTAGAGACCATGGAATCATTGTTGCTTTCTTTAAAAGAAAGGCGTCTGGTTCACTAATCTCCTCTTTAGGGAAGGAAATCTGCTTCCTTACTCAGTCTGGCCAGGTGACTTCAATGTGGTTGACTCTTGACTGCCCACTGAAGTTGGCACTGTAGGCCACAGTCAGTTCAAGGGGAGCTGGGATTGAGCGACGAATGCTGGCCTTGCCAGTGACACCCACATCCCATTAAAGAATAAACAAATATGATTTCCTGGTTACATTCACAGATAAAACATTTTTAGTTTAAGGTTGTCTGTAGAATTGTCTGGTGGAGCCCAGTTCTGCCCCTAATGTATCTTATCACTTCAGTGTCTTGGTTGTGATTGACTAATGGCACACAGACTGAGGCTAGGCTCCTTCTGTGTATCAGAGATAAAAGGTACTGCAGATGCTGGAGAATCCGAGATAACAAGCATGGGGCTGGATGAACACAGCAGGTCAAGCAGCATCATAGGAGCAGGAAAACTTGACATTTCGGGCCTAAACCCTTCATCAGAAATGGGGGAGGGGAAGAGGGTTCTGAAATAAATAGGGAGAGAGGGGGAGGCGGATAGAAGATGGATAGAGGAGAGGATAGGTGGAGAGGAGAC
>JAHRHZ010000105.1:3020235-3032183 GCA_024137785.1 Ginglymostoma cirratum
TGACCTGTCCGTCCTCCCTGGACTGACCTATCTCCTCCCTACCCCCCTACCTACACTCACCTTTACTGGCTCCATCCCCGCCTCTTCGACTTGTCTGCCTCCTCTCCACCTATCCTCTCCTCTATCCATCTTCTATCCGCCTCCCCCTCTCTCCCTATTTATTTCAGAACCCTCTTCCCCTCCCCCATTTCTGATGAAGGGTTTAGGCCCGAAACGTCACGTTTTCCTGCTCCTATGATGCTGCTTGACCTGCTGTGTTCATCCAGCCCCATGCTTGTTATCTAGGCTCCTTCTGTGTTGTTTACTGGCTGTTAAGATAGTCTGTCACCTTCAGTTGAAATTGGAAGGGACTCAATTAAGTGCAAAATACTTCTTTAAATTCATTAATGGGATGAGGGCATTGCTGGCTAGGCAGCATTTATTGCCCATCCCTAATTGCCCAGAGGGCAGTTCAGAGTCAACCACATTGCGGAGGGTATGGAGTCACATGTAGGCCAGACCAGGTAAGGATAGCAGTTTCCTTGCCTAAAGGACATTAGTGAACCAGATGGCTTTTTCTGACAATCAACAATGGATTCATGGTCATCATTAGATTTTTAATTCCACATACTTGTTATTGAATTCAAATTCCACCATCTGCTGTGGCAGGACTTGAACCTGGGTCTCCAGAACATTATCTAGGTCTCTGGATTAACAGTCCAGCAATAATACCACTAGGCCATTGTCTCCCCAACTATGGATACTGCAAATCTGGAAATAAAAACAAAAATGCTGGAAATATCAGGTTAGGTTAAGAGTTAATATTTTGGGTTGATGAAATGTTAACTCTATTCCTCAACTCAGAAAGAGTTGGCCTCTGACCTGCACCCCCAGGTTCACCTCCATGATGATACTTGCGTGCCTGTCAGAACAGATTGAGACACTAGATAAAATAGACAGAAATGGGGCGAGCGTAGATTTAGTTGTTTTTTGTCAGTGCAGACTCAATAGGCCAAAGGGCCTGTTCTGTACTGTATGATTCTATGAACAATTCAGTTGATCCAACTCTTAAATTAACATCAAATTTTATTTTGTTGGAGTGAAAATCTTTGTAATGGATGAACTTCGTTACAAAAGGAGTAGAAAGATGACAAGCAGAAAATTGCACAAAAATGGAAATGGTTTGGGAATGGGGTTAGAATAAGAACGAGAAAAATCATGTTTCTCTTTTAGCTCATTAAAATCCCCCTCTAGAGGTTGCACTCAAATTCTCATCCTTTGAAAATGGGTGTGGGACTTTGCAAGGAATAATGTGGACAGTACTTTATACTGGATAACAACTGAGCAATTGGCAGTTAAATAAGGATTATGCCGATCTACCATGTGACACCCTGCAACACAATTGAGCCAGTCTAGACAGACTGCTGCCCCTGCTCCTCACTCTTGCAGTGCTAAGAGATTACCAGCAGCCTAACCCATTGCAGCATTCTGGAACGTGCTGCCTGCCAGCATAACACACAGCTTATGTAAAGTCAAAAATAGCTATGACCCATTATCCATGAGGACAGGAGGAAGCGCTGAAGATGAAATGGGTACTTAAAAATTAAAATATTATGCTCGCAGCCCTTGTTGTACAAGGTAGCAGGGATCATCTGGAGCTGTTTGTGTGAGCTGCGTTTTTAAATTTTATTGCTGCAATCTTTCAAACTACTTTGTATTTAAAAAGAAAAGTGTTAGGTTCATTTCACCGTTGCAGCTTTTAAGTCCGACCATTTTAAAGTCTCCACTGATTTTGAGGTCACCTTGACCTGAGCAGTCTGCAGATTTAAGAAGCCATTTTTCTCTGAATTGACCACGCTTCTAAGTTTAATTAAACGTGTCATCTGTCCACCTCCAGTCTGGGCTGAAGTCACTAATCAGCAGAGCTTGTGACCGAGACCAATGGGCTGCACTGGCAGTCTGTTTAAAGCAGTCACCCTTTCTTCTTCCACTTTCAAGTTGGTTTCAAGGCCTAATATTTAATGATAAACTGAGTTGCACTGAATTCATTGGTGCCTACTGGGTTGTGACACTGTTTGATAATCTGTTTCAGTATGCATTTCAAACACTACTGAGAACATTATACTTATTATAGAAACGTTATAGTTCTGTTTGCCTCCAATTTAAATCAGCTGCTTTATCTACTGAGAGCCCTTCCCCACAGCGACAGCTGGGCATGCCTTTAAAGGGACAGGTGAGTCAAGCAGGCCATCATCTTAGCTGCTCAACAAAACAGCACGCCCGAGAATACAGTAACAACCTGCATTTAAGTAATGCTTTTTGAACATGAAACAACCAGAGATGCTTTGCAGAAACCTCAACAGACTACATTTTGAGAGCAAGCATATCTAATCTTTAATCTTTAGATTTGTTTTCCTCTTGTCTTTCTCCTGTCTTCCTCTGGCCTCTCTTCCCCCTGCTGCTCCACGTGCACCTTTCCAGTGCTCTGTTTGAGTGCCAAATAGAGCTTTCATAGAAAGAAGAACTCACTGCACGTTTTGAGAAATGTATATGTATGCTACATCTTATCAAGCCTGTCTTGCTGCTTGAGACTGATGTAGCGAAGGAACTGTTCAGGCTGCTTTGCTACAGCTGACTGCTACAATGTGTAAATCAGTGTGGTACCACCATGTGTCGTGGGCAGGTGGGAGGGGGAATTTGCCAGTGAATCGAATATTATTGTTAGGCAGTATCTGATAGAGCTATTGCATAAAAGCTCCAAATCTCAAGTTTCTGTCCTTAATGCATTCTAAGCTCCTGTCTGGAATTTTAAATGGAAAAACAACAGTTGGTTTCGAGCATGATTAATCAAATATGGTCATGTCAACAGGGGCAGAAAGTGAAGGGAAGTGTGTGTGCGCACGCACGCCGGAGGTTTGGTGGGGGGGAGTAGGGTAAGAGTGTTTGCATGCGAGGGTTGGGGGAAAGAGAGTGAAAGTGGGTTGTGGTGGAGTCGCCTGTGGCACAGTGTGAACCCAAGATCCCGGTTGAGGCTGTCCTCGTGGGTACCAAACTTGGCTATCAGTCTCTGCTCAGCGACCCTGCATTGTATATCCCGAAGTCCACCCTGGAAGACATTTGCCCAAAGATCCAAGACCGAATGTCCTTGACTACTGAAGTGTTCCCCCACTGAGGCGAAACATCTTTGTTTGATGATTGTTGCGCCGTGCCTGTTGATCCGTTGTTGTAGTATCTGCATGGTTTTGCCAGTATACTATGCCTCAGGACATCATTGCCTGCCCTGTATGAGATAGATAACGTTGACCAAGTCACATGAGTATATGCCATGCACGTGGTGGGTGGTGTGCCCGTGTGTGATGGTAGTGTCCATGTTGATGACCTGACATGTCTTGTAGAGGTTGCCATGACCAGGGTTATGTGGTGTTGTGGTCACTGATGCCCTGAAGGCTGGGTAGTTTGCTGCGAACCATGGTTTATTTAAGGTTTGGTGGTTGTTTGAAGGCGAGAATTGGAGACCTAGAGAAGGTCTTGGCGAGGTGCTCGTTGTCATTGATATGTTGAAGGCTGTGAAAAACATGGCGTAGTTTTTCTGCTCCCAGGAAGTACTGGACGACAAAAGATATTGTATTGGTTGTCCCCCGTGTCCGTCCTCTGAGGAGGTCATTACGGTTTTTCACTGTGGCAAGTCGGAACTGGTGATCAATCAGTTGAGCATCGTATCCCATTCTGAGGGCGTCCTTCAGCACCTTCAGGTGGCCATTGCGTTCCTCCTCATCTGAACAGATCTTGTGTACGTGTAGGGCTTGTCTGCAGGGGGTGGCTTTTTCGATGTTTAGGGTGGAAGCTAGAGAAGTGCAGCACACATTTGCGCCCTCACCCTCTGTGCCTGTCTCGCACTTGGAGCACATCCATGAATCTATGGATTTACCTTTACACATTTTTAATTGCAGATACATTCTGTTTTGTTCAAAAAGGACACCAATTGAATACAATCAGTGGCGATTTATAAATTCTTACTTTGGAAGTAAAACCGACCTGACTCCAAGTTGATACACAACCAGATTCTAAACACGGCCTCACACCTAAAATGCATTGTCTGGGCTGGGATTCTGCCTCTATGATACACTGAGGAAACTGACAAAACCTTTAGTTATCTTGGGGCTGTGTCTTGAAAGAAATTCAGGAATTTGCATATTAATCCTTTCTGACTGCATTAAGGATTTAACAGCCGTCTTGAATTTGTTCATCAGTTCTATGACCCTTTGATCTTTTGCATATAAATTCTGTGCCCGATGCCACCTCTCTGACACCTGAAGGAGTGAGAGTCTGAAAGCTTGTGTCTTCAAATAAACATGTTGGACTAAAACCTGGGTGTTGTGTGAATTTTGATCATGTCCTCCCCAGTCCAACTATGGCACCTCCACATCACGGCTACTATAAACATAATGGCGTATGCAATTCCTGGGTGAGGGTAAATGGAGAATCTTATTATTCTCGTGGGTAATTGCTCCTGTATGTTATAAAGAGAAATTGTGTAACTTTGACTTGTTTCCTGTTGAAAATGGAAAATGTGGGGTGATCTTGCCGAGTATTCAGGGAGTGGATGAAGTAGATAGAGAAACTACTTTTCGCTCGAGATGAGTTCAGAACGAGTGCCATGTCCTTTAGATTTGAGCTATGTCATTTGGGAGTGATGTCAGGAAGTACTTCACACAAAAATAACAGATTTCAAACACTTCAGAAAAGCCGTTGAGGCTGGGGATAAGTAGAAAATATCAAAACTGGGGTTGATGGGTTTTTGTTAGATCAAGAATGCTAAGGGTCTCCGAGCCAATGGGGATAGAGATAACTGATATACAGATCAGCCATGATCAACCTGAATGATGGAATGGGATTGATGGGCTGAATGACATCCTCTTATTCCTAGATTCACTATCAAGTTTGGTGCCTGCTAGTGAGAATTGAAACGTTTCTACCTCCCTCTCATGAGACTAGTTATTTTACAACTTACTATGAATGCATCTCGTTTTGTTGCTGAAATAAATATTGGCTACAGATCGCATTGTTGGAATTCTCTGGTTCTAGGACATTGATCTGATTGATATCCTGTGGAGACAGGACATAGATCTGGGCGTTGGGAGAGAGGTTTTCGACTACAATTACAGACAGAAGGAAAGTGAGCAAGAGGAGGAAGAGCAGAGCAAGAAGAACGAAGAGAAAGACAGAAATAAGAGGAGTGGATTGCTGCATGGGACTGTTCAAGTGGATGGGGAGACAGGAGAAAATGTTCCCAATCAGGTACTGGTTTGTAGTTCAGGATTGATAGTTTACCCTCCTCAATAGCCTGCAATTTGATTCTGGATATTCATAGAATTGTGCAACACAGAAGGTGGACATTCAGTCAACCGTGCCTATGCTAGCACTTTGAAAAAGTTATTCAATTGGTCCCATTTCCCTATTCTTTTCCTCCATAGACCTAAAATGTTTTCCCTGATCAAGATTTTATCTAATTCCTTTTTGGAAGTTGCAGTTGGATTTGCTTTTGGTTTACATACAACACATTCTGAATTGTTATAACTTGTTTTACTTTTTAAAATAAGGTTTCTCCTAATTTTCCTTGAGGTTCTGTTACCAATTATCTTAAATCTGCATTTTATTTCCCGACCTTTTGTGCTAACTGAAACTCTTTACAAAGCCTGATCATTTTGTACACCTATATCAAATGTGACCTTAAGGAGAATGATCCCAGCTTCTCCAGTCTATATGTGTAACTCAAGTCCTGCATCTACTGCCAACAGTTGTCTTTTTTTCTGATTTTTGGTACTTTCTGGTTAACATTGAGTTGCAAACTCTACTGTTGCACCACACAGTCTAGACAGCGTAACCCAGGCAGCATGACAGGCCAGAAGTAAGGATCTGCTAACACATTTAACAATCACCTAATCTCAAAATTTTTGCAATCTGAGTAAAATGTGAATTTTGAAAGCTTCCTTTTAATCTGCATTCCAGCTTTCCTAAAGGCTGGGAGACATTAAAATGGAATAATCAGAACATGTCCAGGACTGTTTGAACTATGATTTCATTGCATTTGGCTTCTCTCTATCAAGCCAAAGTAAAAAGGAGCTCCTAAGAGGCCTGTGGCAAAGTGCTAACTGAAATTCCATCTGTGTTTGTCCTTCACAGACTGAAGTTAGAAAGATCATGGACTACTCCACTACTTTACTGCATGTTAGACTGAAAGGAGTTCATCAGAAAAGGTGGTTAATGAACAATGGCAGACGTTTAAGAAATAGCTTGACTTAGAAAATATATCCAGTGAGGAAGAAGGGTTCTAGCAAGAGAACAAACTACCATAATTAACTCAGGGAGTTAAGGTCAATGTCAACTTTAAAGAAGCAATATCAAATGTGGCAGAAGTTAGTGGTAAGCCAAAGGAATGAGCGATTTTAAAATCCAACAAAAGATGTCCAAGTAAGTATAGCAAGCAAATTAATGGAGGGTAAAGTAGCAAATAATGTAAAAACAGATAATAAAAGCTTCTTTGAAATAGGTGAAAAACAATTGAGCTAAAGTGAATATAGTCCCCTTGGAGAACGAGGCTGGGGAAATGGGGAACCAGGAGATGGTAAGATAGTGGATGTATTGTTAGTAAACTTTTGAGAATCCTTAGATTCTCGAGTGTGCCAGAGAATTGGAGAACTGCTGATGTTAACACATTTATTCAAAAAGGGAAGGGAACAAAAAGGACGAGCAACTATAGGCCAGTTAGCTTAACATCTGATGTTGGGAAAATGTTAGATTGTTATAAAGGATGTAACAAAACATTTAAATATCGATAATCTAATCAAGCAGAGCCAGCATGGCTGCTTGAAGAGGAAATCATGCCTGACAAATTTATTAGAATTGTTTGAGGTGGTGTCAAGCAGGATAGATAAAGGGGAACGAGTGGATGTAATAAAATTTTGGATTTCCAAAAAGGCATTTGATAAGGTACTGCACATCAGGCGACTTAAGATAAGAGCGCATGGTTTTTTGGGGATAGTGCATTAGCATGGATAAAGGATTGGCTAACGAATAGAAAACAGCAAGTTGGGATAAGGGGACATTTGCAGGATCACAACCTGAAACGAGTGTCCTGCCGCAGGGATCGGTTCTAGATCCACAATTATTTACAATGTATAAATGATTTGGAAGGTGAAGTAAATGTATTATTGCCAAGCTTGTGCTTGACACAAAAGCAGGTAGAAAGTCAAGTGGTGAGGATGACAGAACTCGTGTAATTCTTTCCTGCAGAGAACTGTAGAGCTGGGTTATTAAGTATTTTTGAGGCAGTTGTAGAGAGATTTTATCAGGGAGTTGAGGGTTATGGGGAAAAGTCAAGTCACTGAATTTGAGGATTATCAAATCAGTCATGATCGCATTGAATGGCAGAATGGCCTACTTCTGCTCCTATATCTCAATCTTAGAGTAAAGGGCTGAATGGTCAGGTGGTTCCTACCCAGTTTTACTTGGGAAAGCTCATGTCTAATTTGTGAGAGCAGCAATGGTGTTTTAAGCTGTTTGAGGATAGACTTTGTGGCTGTTGATACCAGAGCTCCTACCTCATTCATCCAGCCATTTGAGTATATGTTACCTCTGTATCCATGCTGCAGACTTTTAAAATCATTAATTCTATAATGTTGCACAACTGCGCAGTTATTTGCCTGCCCTGATGAATAAGGTATTATCCTGTGCAGCACTGAATGACATTGATGAAAATTGCAGATCCTTTGTTGATTCGTGTTGTATAATCCAGACTAGGAAGGGGAAATGTTTACATCAGAACTTGGAACGCAGCACTCACTTGAGAGAGTACAGGTCTGCTTTTATTCGTTCTGCCAAAGTGGGGAATACACATTTTTCACACACTTTTTACTCCCATCTGTCAATGTTTTGCATATTTACACAATTTATTTCCTCTTGACAACTTCCTTTCCTGCCTATCTTGGTGTCATTGGCAAATGTAGTCACTGTACACATTCAGTCTCTGTATCCAAGTTGTTGATATAGATTGTAAATCATTGAGGCTTCCATCTCTGATCGCTGTGGGATTCCACTACTTGCAGCTTGCCAACCCAAAAACCATCCAGTTAATCCCTACTCTTGTAGCAAACCGATCCTCTTTAAGGAATACCTTCTAAAATGGTATTGGCCTTGAAAGGAATGCAGTGCTGGTTTACCAGAATGACACTGGGCTCCAAAGATTACATTACAAAGAACGATGACAAGCTGTAGTTGAATTTGCTGGAGTTTAGAAGACTAAGGTGAATGGATAAAGGTTTTAATATGTTAGGAGCAGGAAGGAGAGAGAGAGTATTTCTGCTGGTTGGGAGTACACGTCAAGGGAATGTAGCCTGAAGGTTATATCCAGACCTTTTGAGTGAAATTCAGAAGTACATTGACTTCATAAAGCAGTAGAACTTTAGAATTCTCCTATTGTAAAGTATGGTTGATGCTCAATCAGTTAACTTTAACTGATATTTGATTACCAAAGGTATCCAACACCATTTTTTTTAGTATTTATTGCATTAGGACACGGATTTGAATGAGTTGAACTGTCTGCTGAAATAATAGGAATGTAGCTGAATATGGGCACGTTTTGTTGCAACATGATCTCGTTTTTAAAAAATACTTGATGACAAAATGAATAGCAATAATGATTTTCAAAAGTTGCATAAATGCACAAAATGAGACTGACTCGGTTTGTTGCTAGTGCCCATTGGTGTGTTCTGGCCTTTATCATTGGCTGCTGGATGCTTAGGTCGCTTACTTGCCTAACATAGATGTAACATTTTTATATAACTCTTTAACAAAAACAAAATGCTGGAGAAACTCATCGGATCTGGCAGCATCTGTAGAGAGAAAAACAGTGTTAATGTTGAGTCCAGTGAGCCTTTGTCACTAACTTTGCAACTTATTGACAAAGTAGCCATTTGCACACAGCAGGGAAAAGAGAGAGGGCATTCATGCCCTAGAAAATAAAGTTGAGGAAATCTTTATTTGTTTGGAGTGAGACTTTGAGTTTGCTGGACCTAATATTTGGAAATAATGCAAAGAAGTTCTTCATAAAACGCACTGAATGAATGCAAGATTTTAAGAAAACTGTTGGACAATGGCTAGCTTCTCATCATTTATACAATTCTCCAATTTTTTTTCCTTCATCCTTAATGGATGATCTCTCATTTGCATAACATTTTCAGCACCGTAATGGACCTTTTAGCTCCTCACTATATGCTGAACTACAGTCTTTCCTTGCCCTGGTTCTAACCATTTCAAAGAATTCAATGTGTTAAATTTTGACAGCATTAAACTTTGCCTCTTACTTAGTTTTGCTCAGTTAAATTGCAAGCATGCTTTGCAATTTTCTATTCCTGTCTACCCTACGCTATTTTAATGTTGTCATTCAATTTAGGAAAATCTTCATTCAAAGTTTTAAATATGGTGTAAAATTGAGGCTCTAGCACAGTAATCCTCCCAGTCATTTATTCCAACTTCTCTTTTCTTTCTTTCTCTCTGTCTTTCTGTTTCCCATCCAATATCCAGCCCAGATCAGTAGGCTCGTTTTTTTGCCAAATAGTTTTATTTAACTTTAAGGAAGCTTCCTTTAGTAAGGAAGCCAATCGGTACTAATGCTGCCAACATTGCTCCATTCACTTGCCTATATTTTGATCATCTATTTAACTCGACATCTCAAAACCGCCTTATGTGCTTGCTGTGACATTGAGAGGCAGTATTGACCCCTGTGTTGACTGAAGCTAATCAGATTCAGCATTTTTATCTCTCAGGTGCCAGAGTTGACAGAGCAGACTGCACCTTCCTTTGAGGAATGCTTGAGGCTTCTGGATGAAACATTCTCATTTGGGGAGGATTCGGAGGTGAGTGAGTGAATTACAGTGATGTTATTTGTTTGGATTTAACCTAGAACCATATACCAGTGTGCCTCAACTGCTCCCCTAGGGTATGTGGTCATTCTGGTCTTACTTTTCATGAAGTAGATACTTGGTGGCAACAATAAAGCTGCTCTGTCCAGGGGTGGAACTCCTCGTGAAAGTTGTATATGGTCTTTGGATGGAGCTGGGATCTGCAAATTGGGTTGTATTCCTGAGTTCAGAAGATTAAGGGAGTGATTTTAGGGTTAAGATAGGACAGATGAACAGGAAGAGCTTCTTTTGGTTGGGGGGGTGGGGGCTGGAGTCTAGGATTGGGAACTATAAGCATTATGCTGTCTCGCTGATTAAGACCAGGGATTGGTGGTTGGACACAGTGCCAAGAGCCAGAGACAGGGCTGAGGCCTCATCCAGTTGATTAGTGAGGCAAATTTGAAGAAACCTTGATGTTAATTGGCATTAGGAGATAGGTGGCATCACTAGTAACTGCCATGGCAAATACTGAGAACGTTTAATCCAGAACACTACTGTGTGACCATGGTAGTGAGAGAAGCGTTAGCTGTCAATTGCTGGGGTTGGGAGCGCTGGCTAGTTGGAGCAAAATGAGAACAGGCACCAGGGGTTTGCCAGTGATGAACACCCAACTTCCAGATAATGGAGCCAAAACCCCCCCGGGATCCTGTTTTTAGTTGGGTCCATTGATATGCTTCATCTAGTTGAGTGCTGTGACACTGCGTCTTTCAGCTGAGCTCTCACTGAGGCAGTGAACGCCATGTAAATTGTATTCAGCAAAGCATAGCTTTAATCCTTGCATTAGACTCTAGTTACATAGCCAGAGGTGGATTCCGTGATGTAACATGATGCTAAGCTGGCTATGATCATAAACCTGAGCCTGGGAGATGCAGAGCAGATGCTCTTTTTTTACTGTGGTGAATGCAGTAAATCCTTGAGCAAAGTGACTAATGTTTTCCAATCCAGCATTTGCCATTGAGGCAGGTGTTTTACACTCTGTAAGCCTTCTACGTAGGAACAGCCTGAGGTACAGTGATGGGGCACAGCACATGACCGAATTTCATGTCTTCTGTTATCAGTTTCCAGAAGCCGTGTCCTCAGTGCTGAATGAGGCCATAGACAATGCTGTGCCCAGCACCAGCGACAGCCTGACTGCAGGCTCGCAGATGACCCTTCTTCCACCTCTCTTGAGGCCAGAGACTCCTTTAGATTTAGAACAACAGTGGCAGGATCTCCTGTCCCTCATGGAGCTACAGGTGAGCATGTTTGGAACTGTGTGCCTGGTTTGTTTGCTCTGCATCAGTATGTGCAGGTACAGGTGCTTCAGGTTGGTGTCTGGTGCAGAAAGCCCAGTACAATTCATACCCTCGCCACATTCTGCCTGTTTGCGCAAGATTGTGTACACAATGAACTGCCTGTGGCTTTGTGGATAAAATGTGTAATCAAGTGAGGTACAACCAAGATTGTCTATCCTAAGTTGGCTAATGCAAATGAAGAGTGAATATGGATCTCGATACCCCTTGGAATAGGGAATTCCTGCTTGTGATGTCTACTCATTCGTGCATGTGTGTTGCATGAGGCCAGTTTGAGCTGAAAACTGATGATCTCACAAACCGTCAACACTCATGATATTGGCTTGTACGTAGAGGATTTGGGCCAGGTATTGGGGGACACACAAATGCTCATGGAACCATCCAAATGCAGTTTTTATCTATCTATCTATCTATCTTATTTATTTATTTATTTATTTATTGGAGTAGTGAAGAGGATTGATGAGGGCAGAGTGGTGGATCTGATCTATATAGAAGTAAGGTGTTTGACAAGATTCCTCATGGTAGACTGGTTAGCAAGGTTAGATCACATGGAATTCAGGGAGAACTATTTATTTGGATATAGGACTGGCTCACAGGTAGAAGACAGAGAGGGTGGTGGGGGAGAGATAAAGGTACTGCAGATGCTGGAGAATCCGAGATAACAAGCATGGGGCTGGATGAACACAGCAGGTCAAGCAGCATCATAGGAGCTCCTATG